>PVJX010029674.1:0-22742 GCA_004027295.1 Dolichotis patagonum | reverse complement strand
TGGCTTTATACTATTGTGTTATGTTTGATATTATTGTAATTGAAACTATGCTCAACTATAGCAGAGTAAGAGATATGGCGTTAGATACTGTTGATGTCCAGTTGACTTAATGTAAAGTACTGTATTGCCTATGTTGTCCTCTTCTGATCTGCTCTGTACTGCCCCCTTTTGTTTTATTCTCTTTTAAATTAAAAAAAAAACACACACACATATTAATCCATGCAAAGCAACAAAAAGAGGTGTAAAAGCTTCTGTCAAAGTTATCAAACAGCCAGGTGTGGTGACACATGCCTGTAATGCCAGCTACTGGGGAGGCTGAAGCAGGAAGGTCATGGGTTTGAGGCCAGACTGGGCAACTTAGTGAGATTCTGTCTTAAAATACAGACAAACAAATAAATAGGACTGGAGATGCAGCACAGCGTTTGCTTAGCCTGAGCAAGTAGATCCCTGGGTACAATCCTCAACATAGGGGAGAATAAGGTTACCGAACAAAAGATGAGACTCTTACAAAGAAAGAATCCACATAAACTACTGGGAGTTAGCATATAACTATCTTCTTAGCAGCTCCTTCACTTGTGCAGTTCATCGCAGCCAGAGACCGACTGACTGAACTCCCCCTCCTTTCCCACTTCTCTCCCCTTGCCTCCCTTCTCTCTCTCTTTCTGTGGAGCACAAGATTGATCCCAGGGCCTTTATCCTGAGCTGTGTCCTCAGTCCTTTTTATCCTTTATCCTGAGCTGTGTCCTCAGTCCTTTTTATTTAGAGAAAGGGTCTCGCTAAGTTGCTCAGACTGAACTTCCTCCTGCCTCAGCCTCCCCAGGTGTTGGTATTACAGGTTATAGCTGACTAGGAAATTTTGCACAAAAGTAACTCTGACTCAGTGATGGTATTGTTTTGTCTGGCTGGTTTTGATTTGTCGGAGAATACTTCTGCTGGAGCAAACATAACCATGTTTTATTTTACTTTATTTTATATCTTATTTTTATTTCTTAAAATTTCTTATGGCTCCAGGGATTTGCTGGGCTCAACTAAGTAGCCCACACTGAGGGTTATGTCCAACAGTGGCCTGGGCTGGGGCTGGGTCACCCCAGGGCTGCTTCCTTCCTCCATGTGGCACCCAGGAAGGGGGGCCTCCAACAGGTAGGGCCTCCAACAGCTGGCCCACAGCAGTACACTGAAGGAATTAGACGACCACCATATTAAGCCTCAAGATGGATGGCCCCTTGTTAAAATGATGGGCCCTCGAAGGTAACCACAGGAGGCAGGTCAAAGGTCACAGAGCAACCCTGACTCAAGACAGCTGCTTTCTCTGTGGAACCCTGTAGCCCGCAAGGGATGGCACCATTCCGGTCTGGTGCCAAACAGTCCTTCTCAGGTTCGAACCCCATTCCAGCCTGTCCTCCACAATGGAGCGCGCCTGCCTTTATTTTTCCCTAACATGCACACTTTCAAAAAAGATCAAGTAAGAAGTTTCCAAGGCTTGCTGTATCCAGCAACAAAGAACTGTCCTTCCCGAAAGACCACCAGCATCCTTCTACTTCATGAGTTTTATTAATTTTTATGAACTTTATCTTATTCTTGTCAGCCATTGTATTTCAATTGGTTTAAAAATTTTTTTTTGTGAGTGCCAGGAATCGAACTCAAGACCTCATGTTTGCCAGGCAGCCCTGTGCCAATGAGCTATATCCCTGGTTCCTTAAAATTATTTCTATAAATTTTATCAGTTAACATATCAGAATAATTTATGGATAACCTTTATATGTTTCCACATGTTTTACTCAATGTGATATTACATATCTCCCCCCACCCTTTTTTTTTTTTTTTTTGTCTTTTTGAGACAGGGTCTCTATGCAGTTCAGGCTTGCCTTGAGCTCACTTTGCAGCCCAGGCTGGTCTCAAACTCACAATGATCCTCCTGCCTCAGCCTCCAGAGTGCTTGCATTACAGGCATGCATGACCACACCCAGCTTTTCTTTTCCCTTTGAAAGTCATTTCATTAACCTTACTTTGTTTTGGGGGGCCATATGGAAAACTGAGCCCAGGGCCTTTGCACTAAGCAACACTCCCAGTCTTTTTCATTTTTATTTGAGAACAGGGTCTGACTAACTCACTAAGTTAGCCCAGAAGGGCTCAAAATTTCTATCCTCCTACCTCAGCTTCCCTGGGCTTACATGCATGTGCCACCACACCTGGCTTCATTTCATTAACTTATTTTGTTTTATGAGTTTGGAAGCCTGAAAAAAAAAAATCAGTAAGGGTAGAAATGTTTCAATATAGGCCAAAAAATACACAGGTGTTCTCACTGTTTTTCTTAGGAGTGTTTGCTCACTAGGTACTGTATTCCAATTTTTCTGTGTGACTGAAATTTTTACTAATAAAATCAAGTGAGAAAAGTTCCAGTTGCCAATGATTCAGTATCTCTGAAGCCTTCTGGGACCTCCTAGCCGAGGAAAGGAGTAGTTGAGGGTCTCCAGGATCCTGGGTTACTGCCCTGTCAGACACTAGTGGTCAGAGGTTCCCACTACGGAGTCAGCTGGATCTGGGTTCAAATCCCACCTCTCCCAGCCTCTGCAGGGCCTTTTTCTAGGTGTGCCGCTGACTTTGAATCTCTTGTCTGCTTGTCTATAACATGCGAATGACTACTGCTTCTAGTTCAAGGGCTTAATGAGGCACTGAGAGAAGCTATCCTGATACGACGCCTACGACCCAGGGAATCAGATCCAAATGACCTAGGAGGTTTTGGCTCTTACGATGAGGATTTGGTCATGTGAAAGACAGTGGACCCAAAATGTGACACCCTCTTAGAGTCACCTTGGGGATGAGGAGTGGGGTGCTCACATATGTACCTCACTGCCCCCAAACTCTGCCAAAGACCCGCAATACTCAAGTACAACTTGAACCCCAGGGAGAACGTGTAAGAAAGTCATCAGGTCCTGGACATGACTCAGCAGCACAACGCCTGCCTGGTAAGTACGAGGCCCTGAGTTTGATTCCTGGTGCAAAAACAAAAACAGAAAAGAAAAACGCAAGCCATCAAACCAATGCCAGAAACTGCCCTCAACAACACCCCGTGGAGACAGGCACCACTGCTGTTTGTTTGTTTTTGTTTTTTATTTTGCACATAAGCCTTGTTTTCAAGAATGGCCATCACTAAAAAAATTACTTTGATTGATGTATAATTCACATCCTGTAAAAAAGCACACGCGGCAAGTGTACAATCCGAGATTCACATCTGTGTACAACTCCCCAAACTGAAGCCCGGTGAGATTCCCATCACTCCGCAGAGGTCACCCCTTCCCAGGCAACACCCCACTGCCACTCCAAGGCAGCCGCTAATCTCCTTCCTGTCACTATATACTGCATCTTTCTTTTCTCGAATTCCACGTAAAGGGAACCACAGCGAGCACTAGGTACCAGTGTATTCCAGCGCGGTTCTGAACCGCGGAATTGCAGTGCGGTCCCTTACAGTCATTTTTTTCTTTGCCGGCTGACGCGATGCTACGCTTTTTCAGTAGAGGGCGCTCGAGAGGCGCGGCGGTGCTTCGCTACTCTTGCGCCTGCGCACATCTCCTCCACAGCTGCTCCAGCTGGGCGGTTTTTCACTCCGCACCTGTCCTGTAGAACAAGCGTCCACTTTAGTGGAGGCTTTCTTGTGAGCTGCTGTCCCCAGAGTCCTGGGGGGCAGATTCCTGGCAAATGACATCCCAGGGACTGCTTTGTCCTTTTGAGTCCCATGGCCCAGGCACTGACGATCGCAGCCTCAGGCTGTTACCTCATCCAGCCTCTTAAGCTTAAACCTACAAGTGCTGGCTGTGCCTTGCTTCCTTCCCTTCCTCCCTCCTTTCTTTTTCTGATACAGATGATTGAACCTAGCTAGGGCCTTTACACTGAGTTACATCCCCAACTGTTTTTATTTTTCTTTAATACAGGGTCTCACCAGCTCACTAAGTTGCCCAGGCTAGGCTGCTCAAACTTGCAATTCTCCTGCCTCAGCCTCCCAGAATGTCGAGATTAAGGATGCTATCACATCCGGCTTGTCTCAAGGTCTCTGTCTCTATCTTCCTCTTGTCTCCATCGCCTTCTGCCTGAGACCAGGTGTTGCTATGTTGCCCGGGCTGACAGGAACTCCTGGGCTCCAGCAATCCTCATGCCTCAGCCTTCTGAGTATCTGGGACTGGTGCCACCACAGTCAGCACTGTCTCCTATTTCTTTATTCTTCAGTATGCCTTTTTGTTTTATTTTGTTTTTTGTTTGTTCTTTATTTTGGTACTGGGGATCAAACTCACGACCTCACGCCTGCTAGGCAGGCACTTATGCCATTGAGCTAAATACCCAGCCCTAGTGTGCCTTTTATTTCTTAGCAGCCAGTTCCTTTTATTTGAATCCTTTGTTATAGTTAATAATTATGTCTCCTAAATAGTCCCTGTGCAAATTATTGTGTGGGGACTGAGGACAGCTCAGTGGTGTAAGTGCCTGCCTGGCAAGTGCAAGGTCCTAAATTCAATTTCTGATACCAAAAAATAAAAAATAAAAAACTAAAGCAAATTACTGTGCCTGACTAGACTCTGACTGATATGTGCAGTGCGTGCTTCCTCCCTTCAGCATCATGTTTGTGCAGTTCATCCACAATGAATGGGTGAATCAGTCAGCAGTTTGTTCCTTTTTTATTGCTGAGTTGTACTTCACAGAACTGATAATCCGTCATCTATCTACTCATCATTATGGATACCTGGGTTGTGTCCAGTTTGGGGCAATTATGAATACAGCTGCTATGACCATGCATGTAAAGTGTGTATGGACACCCTGAGGAGACACCCAGTTGTGGAATTCTTGGGTCACGGGGGTGAGTGTGTATTTAACTTTCAGCACAACGCCCTGCAGCTTTCCAGCATGACCTGTTACCTGCACTGTATTCCCAGTAGCAGTGCTGGAGGGCAGTCTCAGCCAGCTCCTGTCTTTCTAAAATTCGACTCAGAAAGTTTTCTTGTCATGTCTTCTGGAGATTTTCTGCCCTTTCACATCCTCCCACACTAATTTTAACTGTTTTGCTCCTGAACTGCAGGGCCCTGTTGTTTTTAATCTGCAATGGTTATGCGAAAGTCATCAGTAAGCCATGCTAAAGAGTCTCTGCTCTGCCTGGTATGGCGGTGAACACCTGTAATCCCAGCATTCTGGGAGGCTGAGGCAGGAGGATCACAAATTCAAACTCAGTCTGGGCAATTTAGGGAAATCTTGCCTGAAAATTAAGAAGAAAAACAAAGGGCTGGGAAGTGTTGTAGCTTGGCACAACTGACGCCATCTTGAGCCCTGCATTTAACTAGTGCCCTGTATTTGACCCAGGAAAATGGAAAATTACTCAGGGTATAAGTCCCATGAGAAAAGCAGAATGAGCTGCACCCACAGGAGAAAAATTAACCTGCTCAACAAAAGAAGCAGGATATAGGTGTCAACCAAAAATTAATGTAAGATCCTAGCTAAATTGTTTCCAACAGGATGTCTTTTATGATTCTTTTAAAAATTCTAACTTTCCAGTTGGGTGCCACTTGTTTGGACCCTGAACCAGGGGGATCTGTATACAAGTCGTCCTGAGCTCAGTTAATTAAATTCCAAATTTATCAATTTGGCTGCTTGGATTGTTATTCACAAACCCACCTCATTTAGGGGCTCGTCCTGGATTACAGGACTCAAGCCTCTCTTTGAGGCGACTGTCAGAGACTTTCCTCGACCCGAGGAATCTCTGTTTCAAAGAGAAACCAAAACCCCTGGACGCTAATTTGGAGCAGTCCAGATCCTTACTGGTAAGATTGTCTAATTTTTGTTGGGGTGCCCCTTGGGAGTCTGGAGATGTTCGATGCAACATTAAAATCTTTAGAGGTGATAGAAACCTTTAAAATTGTGATGATGTCTACACAACTATACTCACTAGACCTCACATAACTGTCTACTTAAATGGGCCAATTTGGTCTGTACACGGAAATGCCTGGCAAAATTCTATTTTTGTTTTCAAGCTTTACACTGGGTGATAAATACAAGTGTGGCCGTCCTTCCCACATAAACAAGCAGCCAGAATCGTGGAATGAATTAAGTTCGTGAACTGAGGCACTGCTGTATCTGGGTTGTCTTCAGCCTTTTGGTGCTGCTGTGAGACGACGATGCCACCTGACTCGATGAGGCCAGGCAAATAACACAGGCACCGTGGCACACAGGTGAGCAACTGTGTAATTGAATTTGAGGGTCGTGATCTCACAACCAGCCATCGGATAATAGCAGGCAGTATATACAGCACTGGGCTACACCCACACCCTCCTTCATTTTTAATTTTGAGACAGGGTCTCCCTAAATTGCTGAGTTGCTCTGGCTGGAATGCCTCAGCCTCCCACATCACTGGGCACATTAAATGGGTCCAGCCCATTTAATAATTTCTGTAGTAGCTGACCCAGGGCACTGGTGGGAAACCTATGGCACGCGTGCCACAGCAGGCAGTTTGTATAACTGAAAGCTCTAAAAGGTTCGCCATCACTGACACAGTATAACTAAGACCACGTGAAGTGAAACTGTGGGTGAGGAGAGCCATATTCACAGGTCTGCTTTCATGATGCTCCTAAGCCTGCTAGGGCTTCATGGGGTTCACTTAATACTAAAAAGTCTGGGTTCTCAAACAGATTCTGGGCCCAAGAGTTCTGCATAAGATTACAGACCTCTGACAGTGCCCTGTCCCCACAGCATGGAGATTCAAGGCACATTAGCTGCCATTGCGAGCTCATTACTATGACCAGCAGCTGCACACTGTGTGCACCTCAGGACAGGGGCACACAGCGTGGCCACGCCAGCCAGGGAATGTGGGTGAGGGAGACGGGCTTAGGGAACAGCTGGACAAGAAGCCATCTCTTTGGCCTGATCAAAGCCATTTGATGAATCTGAAAAAGGAAAGAAAATGACCATTCAAAAATCTACCACAGAAGCCAGATATGGTGACGCACACCTGTAATCCCAGTACTCAGGAGGCTGAGGCAGGAGGGTTGCTGTGAGTTTGGGGCCAGCCTGGGCTACAAAGTGAGCTCAAGGCCAACCTGAACTACAGAGTGAGACTTTGTCTCAAAAGCACACACACACACATGAAAATAAAATAAAACAGACTATGGTAGTTAAGGAAATTCCTCTACCAAAAACTAATAGCACCTATTAACTGAGCATCTAGTTTGTTCTAGGTTTGTGAGAAATGCTTTACAAAAATCCCCCAGAAGTCTCACAACCCAAGGGGTAGACACAATTCTCCTTTCCATATAGGAGAACTGAGGTTTCAAGGCAAGAAATGTGCCCAAGGTCACCTAATAAGTGGCAAAGTAGCATCAAAACACAAAATCACAACTAATTTTAGTCACAGATCTAGTGTGTTGCTATTGTTCCTTTTGTTTTTTGTGGCACTGGGGATTGAACCTAGGGCCTTCAAACTGATATACACTCACAACCCTTATTAATTAAAAAAAAATTTTAAAAAATATTGACTCGGTGTCTTGCTGAGTCATTCAACTGCACAGGCTAGAACTTGTGATTCTCCTGCTTTAGCCTCCCGAGTAGCTGGGATTATGCCCAGCTTCTAGTTAGTTCTTATTTACGATGCATCAATTGGAGCAACTCCATTCTACAAAATAGAATTGAGGGCTGGGGATACAGCTCAGTGGCGTAAGTGCCTACCTGGCAAGTGTGAGGTCATGAGTTCGATCACTGGTATCAAAAAACCCCAAACAAACAAACAAACAAACAGAATTGAGAGGGCCAGGCTGGGCAGGTGCAGAACTACGGATTTTTGTAAGGCCACAACGAGAGATCAGTTTTCTTTGGGGTACCTTCTTTAAGAGTTAGGAAACCTGCTTCAGTAGACTGGAATCTCCTGCTTTTAGGAAAAATGGTCTGATTTGGGATTTATCTGCTTCTGTAAAGTTTCTGTTACATGACATGGCAGTGGGCATGAGTGACTCCATTTTGGTTTGGCCTGACCTACTGGGGCCTAGTGCACCACCTCAGTCTAAAACAAGGGCCTTGCGTGGAGGTAGGAGGAAGCTAGGCAGACAGGGCACTGCGCCTGAATAGTTAACCTAAGTAAAGCAAAGGCCAGGGTTTGGGTAAGTTAAAATGCAAAGGGCCTGAAGAGCTCATCTGAGGAAACTACAAACAGCCTCAGAGGGTCAAAATATAAACAAGTCAGCCTACTTTGTGGACACTTAAAGGTCTCCCCAAGTTCTGACACCCATACCTATACCAAACAGTAAAAAAGCCCCTGGCCTTAACCACCTAAGGTGTTTCCAACTTTCTTTTCATTCTTCCTAATAAACTTGCACCCCAACATTCCCCATTATTTGCTTGCCACTTTGTGGCTTCCTCTGTGTTACCTCAGAACAAGCACCCAAAGGGAAGCTGGTCACACCGCCATGCTGCTTAACAGCTCAGGTTGGAATCTCACACTCCAGAGTTTATGTCACTGTACGCCACTCTTCTATCCTTCTGTGTTTCTAAACTATCTTACTTTTTCTTTCCCCCTCAGTTTTTAAAATACAATTTCATCGTAAGGAAAAATTGAAAGAAAAGTAAAATGAGCATCACCAATACTTCCACATTATGCCACATTTGCTTTTTTTTAAATACGCACCTTTGAAAAAAAAAAAACCAGGGCCTTCTCCCAGGCGACATTGTGATTCCATTTTACAGCCCACAGAGAAAATCATTCTGTCTTGTAATACCCAGGCCATGAGCAATTTCCCTTGCTGTCCTCAGGCCTCTGTGACTCTTCTAACTAATAAAGTCCCACCAGGGCTCACACATGGCTGGGTGTTGTCAGGTCCTCTCAGACTCTTAAACCACTCCCTCTGCCTTTTCCATTTTTCTGCAAGATACTATGTTACTTTTATCATAGAAAACACTAAGATGGGTTTATTTCCACTTGATTTAGGGACCAAATGCATAATTTGATTGCATAAAAAATTTACACAAATATTTAGAAATTTATTTTAAAAATCTATTTTTTAATCAGGCATGGTGGCACAAGCCTGTACTCCTAGCACTCTGGAGCCTGAGGCAGGAGGATTGTTGTGAGCTGGAGACCAGCCTGGGCTACAAAGTGAGCTCAAGGCCAGCCTGAACTGCATAGAGAGGCCCTGTCTCAAAAAGAGTCCTGTGTCAAAAAGACAAAAATAAATTATATTAAATTTTAAAATAAAAAAATAAAAAACCAGTTTCTTCAGTCAGGTCTTACAAAAAGGCAGAGGGGCAACAGACATATTCACAAGAAATCTATGTATTATTTTTGTTTCTTGGGTACTGGGGATCTATCAAAGAGCCTCGTGTGTTAGGCAATCGCTGTACCAGTGGATTACACAGTCAGCCCAGGTATAGAAGTTTAAAAACATTCTGTGTTAGGAAAGGAGCTGACAGAGAAACTAAGAGGAAGGCTGTGATTATACAAAAAAGGCAAAAACCAGCTAAGGAAAGTCGTCCTCTATATTAAGGAGGATCAGTGGTCACACTGTCTAAAAGTTGACAAAGGAAGAAAAAATACAAGAAGTTGCTTTAAAGATTTGGAAGCGATTATCCAAGAAACACAAAGGAGAAAATGTTGAGGAAAAAAAAAAAAAACCCGATGCTCCAGCATCACCAGTTACTTTAGCCACTTTTGAAAAGCAAGTTAATTGCAAAAATGTTTAACTAGCTCTGCCTGGGGAAAAGAAACTGTCGTTCAAAGAATTATTTTTTCATGCAAAGCCATGTCTGTCTGATTTGTCGTTTAAAGATATGGAATATCTTTAAGATATCTTAAAAGATTCGTATTATTGCCGGGGGATTTAGCTCAGTGGCTTAAGCGCCTTCAGGCAAGCGCGAGGTCGTGAGTTCGATCCCCTGTGCAAAAAACAACAACAACAACAAAAAGATTCGTACTATTTGAGTCTTTCCAAAAGAGCGTAAACAGATGGTGTGTGAAATTGAAGGAACTTGCTCTAGAACCTTGCAAAAGTAACTTAGAAGAACAAAACTTACAGAGGCGTGGGCGCGCTACACACACCAGGTTCCCAAGGTCCCCAGAGCGGCCCGAGCAGCCCGGGGCCCTGGGCCTGCAGCGCGCGGAGCGGGGCTCGGAAGCGGAGCTAAAGTGGGGGGCTGGGAAGCGGCGCCGGGGCTCCAGGGACCCTCCCCCAGCCCCTCCCCATCCGCCCAGGTCGGGGGCCAGAATCTCCCCAGCTGCGGTGGGGACTCAACGCTCGCTCCGACCTGGGTCCCTACCTGTCTCGGTGCTCACCGGGTGGTCGGCAGGGGGCGGCAGCGGGGGCGGGGGCCCGGGACTCCCCACCGCAGGGCGAGCCCGGGAAGAGGGGCTATGAGGCCCCGCGAGCTGGCGGGTGGGCGGGGACGAGGGCGGTGCCGGGACTCCGAGCGCGGGCGGAGCGGAGGGCGGGCCAGGGAGGCGACCCCAGGCCCCAGGTCCCGGCTGCCCCGGGAGACCCTCCCCTCTCCCCCCCGCCCTCCTCTCCTTTCCCGTCCGCCTCTCCCCTCCCCTCCCCCGTCAGCGGGTTTCCTGCGGTCCGATCCGGGACTGGGGCTCACTCCCGAGGCGCCTCCTCTGGGCGGGTTCCTCCTCCACAGAAACACCCCCTCTCCATATGGCCCTCATGTTTGGATAAGAGGCTCTGGCCGCAGGGATTCCCCCCCACACACACACACTGGAAAGCTAGCCCAGGATCTTCGCATCAAGCTACATTCCCAGCCCTTTTTTGTTTTGCACTTTGAGCCAGGGTCTCTCTAAATCTCTGTGTTGCCCAGGCTAGACTGAAATTTACAATCCTCTTGCCTCAGCCTCGCGGAGTGCTGCGATTACGAGGCAGGGATTATCTCCTCCTCTGAACAGTGTGTTCCGGGGCTGGATTCTGGGAAGCCCACATCTTTTCTCCAGTCAAATCCCTCTCCTAAACATACTTTTCTGCAGCCATGAAAAGTCTTCTACTTTAGGAACACTCCAAGTCTCCAAGATCAGTAGGACAGTGGCACCCTCTCAGACCTAAAGTGGACAATGTGAGTGTGTTTCTAAGGACAGATGCTGAACTGTGTGGTTCCATCCCCCTCACCTCCTGTGGTTCTGCATCATTCCTCAGTACTGGGGGGGGGGGTCCCTTGGGAGGAATGTCAGAGAACTGTCAGCCCCAAGTCACTTTGGCTGGTTTTGGTAGCTTAGCATTCATCTGACTACAAGCAACAGAAACCCACCCAAACTAGCTGACGTGAGGCGCTATTACCGCTTGGGGTGAGGTGGTGTCCTCAGCTGATTGGATTGGTCCTCCAAGATCACGTGAGTAGTGGGGTTTAGTACGTCACAGCCAGGAGGTTATAAATAGGCCACTGCTCTATCAGGCTGGTCTCACTGCCTAAAAAGTTTGGGGCCTAGTTTATGGAGAAACTTTAGGTTTGTAGATAAACCACTGTAGCCCTGCCACTGCGGTGATTTTAAAAAAATTGATGCCATAATTAAGCATCTGCTGTAAACCAGTTGCAGACTATATAGTGTATGTTTACAGACGTTAAACACTTTACTTCTGCATGTTTACTCCAGATCGATTAGAAACATCTCGAGAGGTCTGGTGCAATACTGGATCATGGAAGGATGCCAAAGCCACAGGTAAAAGGTGGCTGGGAAGAGTCCAAAATCATCACCCCCCAGGTGATTCTTCATTACCAAGGAAGAAAAGGGAACCCATGCGGGCAATGGGGGATCTCTGTAGACCACACTGATTAAACAGCATCCCCAACTGACATCCTGACATCGAGCGTGTCTACATGTAACACAAAATTGCCTGTGCAGATTTCTTTTTCTTTTTCTTTTCTTTTCTTTCCTTCCTTCCTTTCTTCCCAGTCGTTTAGCTTGAACTCAAGGTCTCTACCACTAGGTTACATCCCCAGCTCTGAGTCTAAATATAATAGTGAGAGACCTCAAAGACTGATAACAATCAAATACTGTTGTTGTACCCGAACTGCACCCCGAATGAGCCTTGACTTGAGCTTTCTCCCCCCTGGTCAGTACAGGTTTTCTGTTCTTTTGTTGTTATTGTTGTTGTTTTGGGATAGGGTCTCACTATGTAGCCCAGGCTGGCCTCGAACTTGCAGTGATTCTCCTGCCTCAGCCTCCTTAGTGATGGGATGTGTACTGCCACATCTGACTAAATTAAGGCTGTTGAGACAAGGAGACTATGCTGGATTTTCTGGGTGGATCCTGAATAGGGTCACAACCATCATTGTAAGAGGGACATGAAAGGTACCAGTGAATGTTATGTCAGAAACAAATTGGAAGGATGTGCTTTGAAGGCAGAGGAAGAGACCACAAGCCAACTGAAAGGTTCTTGCCCTAGTATAAATTACTGTATAGTTATGGCGGTGGTCTAACATGGCGGAAGGCCAAAGTGGGAGTGCTTACCACTTCCTGCTTCTTCAGCCCTAATTGCAACTCCCCTTCCTGCTTGCATGCACAAAGAATTCCAATTGGTTCCTCACACGTCATCAATACCCGCCCCCTGTGCCATTTCAATCAGAGGTCATATAACCCTCTGCCTCTCTGTATCTGGTCGGAGACAGCCCAGCCGCCACATCCTCAGCTCAATAAGCCTGTTCATTTTGTACTTTTGCTTCGCTATTGTGCCAGAAAACTCTAACACCAACGAATGCAGGTAGCCATTCGGCACTGGGAAAGGAAGCCAGACATGATGATGTGCACCTGTAGTAGCTGCTACATGGGAGGCTGAAACAGGATGATCACTTAAACCCAGAAATTTGAGACCAACCTGGGCAAGAGATGGTGAGACCCCATTTCTTCAAGCAAGCAAGCAAGCAAGCAAGGAAACAAACAACAAAAACTGGGAAAGACAAGAACATGGGTTCTTCCTTTAGTCTCCACAAGGAAGCAGCCCTGCTGACACCTTAATGTTAGCCCAGAGGAGCTAATTTTGGACTTCTGACCTCTAGGAGTATGAGATAAATTTTGTTGTTTCAAGTCACTACATTTGAGGTGGCTTATTATAGCAGCAGCAGGAAACAAATGCAGTCTCTTTTCCAGTGACATTGGAACCCCTCCCCTCACTGCTTAAAAGTAGACTTCTTGCTGGGGACACTGTCAGCAAGACTGGCTTAGTTCATTTCGCTGCTATCACAAATGACCCAGGGCCAGGTAATTGGATGTCACCAGGCTCTTTGAAGATCCAGACTGGGGAAGAAAGGCTGCTGGGGGGCTTTTGTCTCATTGGCCAGTGGAACCTCCAAGAGCCTGTGGGTTACCTGAAAGCTACTGGTCCAGGAGAGGGGGATAGAAAAGATTAAAGGCTTGGGTTTGTGAGCAATCCTTTCTGGGGGAATTTGTCATCCTCCTGCCTCAGCCTCCTACAGTGCTGAGATTATAGTCATGTGCCACCATGAAAGGATGTATTTTTAAGGTAAGAGATATGCTGATTGCTCTGATTTGATCATTATGCATTGTGTACATATACTGAAGGGTCAGACTATGTACCCTATAAATAGGTACAAAATAACTATGTACCAATTAAATAAAAAATATATTTATAAAGACAGAAATCACAGTCCTTTTGGAACCAAATGTCAGAAGGCCTATTTCATCATTGCTGCCATTTTCTTTTTGCCAGAAGGGAGTTGCTGTTCAATGCACACTTAAGGAAGAGGATCTCACAGGGTATGAATACTGGAGAGTGGGGATCCCCAGGTCTTACATACATTGCCTTCCAGAGCTGTGAGCAAAGGCTGATGGAAGTTGGGTGTAGAGATCCCTTTCCCATCCTCATCATGATCCAGGAAGTTTGTATCTGTAAACTCTGGAAAAGCTGTTGGACTTCTAGTGAGTTAATTCCAATCTGCCACTTCCAGTGCAACTTGTGGCAAGAATAAAGACACTAAGACATATTTATAGTTATGAAGGGCCAAGGGGTCCTGAGTCTGGCCAGAATAACAGTTTGTCAGAACAAAGGCCTTAACCCAGGGCCTAGCCCAGATTTTCTTAATTCATGAAGAAGGGAGTGGTTTGAGGATGAGTGACTGTGAGAATGGTGGGAATTTTGTATTGTGAGCTGGGCTAGGTAGGAGGCCAGAAAGCACCTCTGCAATATGCAGAGACCAGGACATGCAGAAAGATCAGTCTGCATAACACAAGTGAGGTAGCATTTAATGTCTTGCGGGCTGGTGCTTCAGTTTCAGATGTGCAAACTTCCCTTCCTCAGAAGTCATAGCCTCTTATCTCAAGGCTCAAACCCAGTTGACAGCCCTGGAACTGTGGCTCTGGCATCCTGCCCAGCTCAATCATGTTTAGGAAGACAGTGGGGTGGGGAAACAGTGATTGTCACCTAGCTTCAAAGATTACACATCAGCACCTCAGCTAACCTTATTTACATTGCTTAGAGCCCATTGAAGGGAAAAAGAAATAGCTGAGTCAGCTCCGTGCGTATTAATACATAGAGACAGGGATAGGTTTAACCAAAGTAGGAGTAACTGCTCTTTATTCAAAGAGAGCAGTCCAGGTGGTCCTCCACAATTGGACAACTTTTTGGGTCTATCACTGTTTCTCTAAGTTAGGCTTATGCTGGTGACATAGGGACTTCTGGACAGCAAGGACAGAGAGCACATATGAGGCTTCTGGTGGCCTAGGTCAGGTTTTCATGCACAAAAAAACCTCATGTCTTCTGCTCTGAAGGTAATTTTCAGTGTATTAAGGCAACCAATTAAACCATTGTCTTCCTTAAGCTGCCAGGCTCTACTTACAAGTATTACATCTATTTATAAACCAAGAGATGTAACAGCCGATTTCAGGGAGTTCTTTTGATTAATGTTCAACCAACTCAGCTTTCAGCAACCTCACATCCCACTTAGAATCTTGGTTAATTAAATTCCCTTAAATGTTCTGCTTTCACAAATTTAAACTGTTCGATTTTCTTTGGAAGCTCAATACAAGTATTGAAGAAGCAAAACCTGCCCAAGTACTTAATGCTTTTAATAAATTAAACATATCAAGATTTTTTAAACAGTGCAGTGCCATTTACTCAGAGGAAAACCTTCATTTATTCATACTGTTGTGAAAAATCTCAAATCTAAAATAAAGAATTACTCAACTACACAGTTTACATTGGAAGATGTACATTTACAGGATATAGTTGTCACATTTTCTTATAGAAACTGTCTAATTTTTTTCTTTAATTTCATCTGTGACTCATCAGTTGTTCAGGAGGGTGTTATTTAATTTCCATGTGTTTATAAAGTTCTTGTAGTTTCTTTTTTGTTTGTTTGTTTTGTCTTGTGGTTTCTTTTGCCATGGATTTCCAATTTCATTGTACTATGGTCTGATAACATGCATGGGATAATTTGAATTCTTTTTCATTTACTTAAGCATGTTCTGTGAGCTAATATGTGGTTTATTGTGGAGAATGTCCCGTGTGCAGCTGAGAAGAATGTGTGTGTGGATGTTGAGGGGTGGAATACCTCCTAGATGTCTGCTAAGTTCATTTGCTCAAAAGTTTGGTTCAGTTCTAACATTTCATTGTTGATCTTTTGTCTAGTTGATCTGCCTGTTTGTGACAGTGGTGTATTGAGATTCCCAATATAATTATATTATTGCTCATTTAAATTTTCATGTCCATTAATATTTATTTCATATAGTTGGATGCACTGGTTTTTGTTGCATATATATTTATGATTGTTATATCTTCCTCTTGCATTGTTCCCTGTGGGGGATACTAACCCACATTCCCCTGAGAAATGAAGACCTTGCTGTCATTCTGTTTAGTCCTCATCTTTGCCCTGCTCTCCTCTGTGTGCAGAGCTGGTTGTATAGAGGTCAGTGTTCCCTTAGTTGGATAAAAACAGAGTCCATCTGAGGCACTGACATGGCTCATTGCAGCAAACCAGCAGTGTTTGGGCCAGAAATGCTCCTTGCTGTGGCTGGCATGGAGGCTTGAGCTGCCTGTAAAATTCCAGGGCTGAGACGTGGGATAACATCTCTGCTGAGGCCATGAGATGCAAATGGAAAAATACCTTCCTAGTAAAGATGCTGGCTCTCCAACCATCAAATTATTCATTAAACCACTCTCTAATTTGGGAATCTCTGTGCTTAGCACAAGAGTGCTTTGTCCCTCCTTTATAAGCCTTGCCTGCAGAAGCTTTTATTCCTGAGTACACAGTCATGATCTTTACCCTGTTGGTGTTGCAAACAGTAAAAACTGTGACCACGCTGACTCTTGGCCCATTGCTCCGCTGAGAGCAATTGGATTCACTACACATCTCTCCTTGTCTTTCTTCAGCCATGTGCCACATTGCCAAGTGGGAGGCTGAACCCCTTCACAAGGAGGTAGTGACTCTCTTTGTCACTCTTATTAGTCTTGACTTGAAATCCACTTTGCCTGCCATGAGAATAGCTACCCTGCTTTTATACAGGTTCCAGTCCCATGGAGTCTTGTTTCTTATCCTTTGACTTTCAGTTTGTAAAGTTCTTTCTGAATTCAATGTGTTTCTGGTGCACAGCATATTGTTGGATCTTGCTTCTTGATTCATTCTGACAATCTGTTTCTCTTGATTGGTGAATTGAGACCACTAACATTGATGGTTGTGATTAGAGATTTAGCTCAGCGGCATAAACACTTGCCTTGCAAGTGCACGGTCGTGAGTTTAATCCCCCGTACCAATTAAAAAAAAAACCAACACATCGATGGCTATAACTGATACATACTCACTCAACCTTGTCATGCTATTTTCCTGTTGTTGGTGCCCCCTTTTTTGCCTTGCCTGGTAGATTCATTCTGTTGGAGTTCATGGAGTTGTAGTGCTTATGATATCTTTCCAAAATTTCCTTCAGAATATTTTGGAGTGCTGGTTTGGTGTTCATGAATTTCCTCAAGTGCTCTTTGTCATAGAAGTATCTTATTTCTTCATCGGTTTTAAAAGATAGTTTTGCGGAGTACATGGATCAGGGTTGGAGGTGGTTTTCTTTTAGGGCTTGAACTACTTCAAGTGCTCCTTGACTTGAGGATTTGTGTTAAAAAGTCAGCTGTGATTGATAGGCTCCCTCTATATGTGATTTTTTTCTCCAGTAGCTTTTAATATTCTGTTCTTGTGTTGAATTTTCAAAATAGCTTAACTATTATATGCCTTGCTATAGTTTTGTTTTGTTTTGTACCAGAAATGAAACTCAGAAGCTTGCACGTCCCAGGCAGGTACTGCACTGTTGAGCTAAATCCCCAGCCTGTGTAGACTTTTTTCAAATGGCTAATTCGAATTCTATACACCTCACTTGTCTGTATGTCAAATTCTTTTTCCCTGCCAGGGAAGCGTTCTGCCATGAGGTCTGTGAACAGGTTATTTATTTTTTTTAATATCATTTGGGCTATCTCTGCAGTTTCATTGACTCTGATCAATCTTATATTATTATTTTTTGTATCATCTAGCTGGATTGATTTCATGTGGTCCCTTGCTATTTTTTTAAGAAATCTTTCATGATCACTAACTATAATCCTGTCTTCTATATCTGAGATTCTGTCCTCACATTGGTTTATTCTGCTGCAGATACTTTCATTGGAACTTGTAAACTGCTTGAATCTGTTTTATGGATTCCATTCCTTTCCGGTGTTGAGCATGCATAATTTCCATCATTTTCCTAAGCTTCTCTATTTTTAAAAAATTTTGTCATTTTGAGACAGGGTCTTGTTCCGCAGTTCAGGATGGTCTCGAGCTCACTTTTTAGGCCAGGCTGGTCTTGAACTCCCAACAATGCTGCTCCTGTCTTAGCCTCCTGAGTGCTGAGTTACAGGCATGTGCCATCATGCCTGCACCAGCTGTTCCATTTTTATCTATATCTGTTCTAGAGTCACTAAGCAAGTTTTTCATTGCGGTCACCATCTCTGTATTTATCTGAGAAATTATTTCTGATTTTGTTTTCTAGTACCTTGTTTATTTGCTTTGCTGTTACCACTTCAGAGAGGCCAGGTGGGTGGCTTTTGGATTCTCCTACTTTCCTGCGCTCTGGGTTTGCCTTTGGTGAACTGGATATCTGCGATTTACATTTTGTTTATGTGTCGTAGTGGATTGGTAACTGATGGTCAATTTAAAACACCAGCTGAGCTGAGTTAGCGTGGGACTAGCATGGATGGCCCACCCGAGGACTGTTGCCAACATAAAAAGGAGACCTGGAGAGGAAGAGTAGCGTTGTGGGTTCTCCTAAGTGTTGTTCTGGTCTGGAGCCATTGGTTCTCCTGGAGGAGCTTGTCTTGCTGGCTCCCCTGATATGAAATCAGCTATTGTTGCTGAGAATGGCTGTGGTTCACTTTGGGGGACCTTGGTCCTTACTCAGCCTGGACAATTTAGTGATTTAGCAAGACCCAGTGTCAGAATAAAAAGTAAGGAAGCGCTGGGCATGTAGCTTAGTGCAAAGGCCATGGGTTCACTCCCCAGTTTTGCAAATAAATAACTTTAAATATGAATAAGTAAATAGATGATAACAATGTTTAAAAAATAAAAATAAGTAAATGGGATTAATTTTGTGAGTTTGATTCAGTTCAGCTCACCTAGGCTTTTTGTTTTGTTTTGTTTTATTTTGGTGTTTTTGAGATGGTATCTCACTGTAGTCCAGGCTGGCCTTGAATTCATTATGTAGCATAGGCTGGCTTCAACTTGAAGAGCTCCTCCTGCCTCAGTCTCCTAAGTGCTGGGATTACAGGCATGTGCCACCACTCCTAGCCCCTTTGTTCAAATTTGAACCTTCTGATTTAACATGAAAAGATGTTCTTAAGAAAATAGTGTTAGTCAGGCTTGGTGGTGCACATGTGTAATCCCAGGATTCAGGAGGCTGAGGCAGGAGAATCAATGAGAGTTAGAGGCCAGTTTGGGCTACATGGTGAGTTCAAAGCTAGTTTGGACTACATAGTGAGACCCTGCCTCAAAAAACAAAACTAACAGTATTACTTTTGAAGTGAGGTTAATTCTTACCCAGGGACCTGGGGTTGAAAGAGGTGCTCTTAATTCCTCATGATGAGAAACTCTTGAGGACCTTGTTTCAGTACTTACTTGAGTTCTAGGTGATATTTCAGCACACGTGCAGCATGCTCTGATCAAATCCAGCCCACCTGTATCTATTCTCTCCTCAACCTCAACAATCACTAGTAGTCACTCTTGTACTGTCTGGTTGACTTTTTTTTTTTTTATCTTTTACACATGAGAATATGAATACATGGTACAGGTTTATTTCTCTTAACATGATGGGCTCTGTTTCCATCCATTTTGCCACAACTAACAGGATCTCATCCTTCATCACGGCTGAGTAGTATTCCATTGTGAATACAACCCACATTTTCTTTTCTTTTTTGGGGGGGGTAATGGGAATCAAATTCAAGACTTCATGCTTGCCAGGGAGGTGCTGCACCACTGAGCTAAATCCCCAGTCCAAACCACATTTTCTTCACCCTTTGTCGGTTGACAGGTAAGATTCTAGCTTTTCTAGCACACCAGCCACAGCACACGTGCCGGGGTCCTGTTCCTTCCTAATTGGGCCCCTGACATAGGCAACACTGACCCACAGGACTGAGAATTCAGCCTTTTCTGGAGCTCTGCACTTATATAACTAAATTCAAGTGCAGATTCAAAGCAGATGTAGGACTTTGAGTGTGTGGATCAAATGCCATTTACCCAATAAGCATTTAAGATTCTTTTTAAAAAGCATCTAACATGGGAGTTAGGAAGGTCTTAG
Source organism: Dolichotis patagonum (assembly GCA_004027295.1). Lineage (NCBI taxonomy): Eukaryota > Metazoa > Chordata > Mammalia > Rodentia > Caviidae > Dolichotis > Dolichotis patagonum. Next base: position 2,983 of record PVJX010029674.1, on the reverse strand, counting down.
AAACAATTCTATTCCGATCCTCACTTGTTACGGATAAAAAACTTGGACAGAGCTTGCGCTGAGCAGGATTTTTGACTCCCAGAATAGTTCTTCCAGCTATAGTTTTTGATGTTAACTTTATAACTTTCTGAAAATCTCCCTCTTTCTCTCTGCTTAGAGTCCAAATGATGATCATTTGGCAATAACATAATTATATCTTGATCATTATCACAGATACAGGCCATGGAAGGTCAGTGAAACAGTGATCACTTTCACTAAAAAGTTATCCAGACAGATGCAGCTATTGTTTTATGTAGTAACAGAAACATAAACACCGTTGAACAATTTTGTCCTTGATTGTTCAGTCTGAATGATGGACATGTGGACTTCTAGAAGTTAATTATGTTATCTTACAATTTTAGATGTTTGATTTTTTCATGATAAAAAGTTTTAAAACTTATTTGTCTCTGGTTTTACTGTGAACATATGTCCCATAGCCTACAAATTTTCATATAAATGTATTTAACAGTCATTTATTTAGCAACCACCCAAGCAGCTGCTCTAACCATTGCACCAAATATGAAGTAAGACATATCGGTTAATCTGTTAATTGCAAAAAACAAAACAGAAACAAAACAAAATAAAAGTCTCTGACATTTGTGTCCCTAATTAATTTGAGTTTAGTTGTCTTTCACTATAGTTAGGCTGGGAAATATAGCCCAGAGTTTGTGCAGTATCTATCGACACTACCAAGACTTCGCTGCTTGCCACTCCTGTTTCTTTAGGGTGTCGGTTTTCCTTTTTATATTTGCTACTTCATGGTCACAAAATGGTTGCTGCACCATCAAATGTCACACTTGCATTGTAGGCTGTAAGGAGGCGGAAGAACAGAAACCAGTGTGCCTTGTCATTAATATGTAGTTTTCATTATAAAAGTCTCCCCTTTAAACTTGTAAGACGAATGTGTTCCCAGAACCCCCACCCAATCTCTTCCAAAGAGGCTTTCTCTGAAACCACATTGGACAGCATTCAGTCACATGACCATGCCTAAACTCTGGGAAATAGTTATTTATACCCCCAGTTTCTATAAAATGAGGAGCACAGGGGAGAAGAAGACAGCGAGAGATTGTCCCCCAAACTGAAGTGCTGGAGTTGTTTTCTTTCCAACAAGACCCAAGACTCAGCAACAGCAGTAGCTACAGTAACAGCAGTTGGGGTGGCTCCCCAAGCCCCAGTCCCTGCTGGCCAATGTAAAGAGGGCCCCGCCAGGCACACAGTGGACTGCTTTACTGCAAAGGAGTCCTCAGTTCAGGGAACCCAGCCTGTTTAATGGGCGTGAGTCTGCCTAAGTGGGACAGCGTCTTCATGCACCAGACAGGAAGCAGCCCTACCCTTTGCTCTGAAAGGAGTCACAGTTGCTGTGTTCCCAGGCTATCAGGGTACAGGCCAGCCTCCTTGGAAGGATTGCTCAGCACAGGGGCAGGCAGCACTCTCCTCATAAGACGTGCAGAAATGCAAGGCCCCCACAGGGCTTTCTCTCAGCATAGCCCACAGGGCCTCCTGTGCCTCCTCCCTCCTGGCCCATATCCGGCTGCTGGGCCTGTCCACCCTGTGGCTCTGTCTCCACAATGGCTGCAGAGTCTCTCCCAGCAAAACTGACCTCCTGACCTTCCTCTCCCAGAGCCCTTCCCCCACTGGGCTGGTTCCCTGAGCAGAGAGGCCTGACGGAGCACATCCATTTCCCACCACTCCCTGTGCCATCCCATCATTCAGTTGGCTCCCTAATTCCAAACCCCGGATGCCCACCGACTTCCTTCAGCCCACCTTCCACAGGGTGGCTGGAGCACTGGTTCTCCCCTGCACCCTTCCCTGTTCTTCATCTTCCTCTCAGCCTTGCTCCTCATCCAACTTTGCTTCAGCCAGAACTTCCTTCAGAATGATCTTTCATGGTTTGAATGTTCATCTCTCCAAAATTCACCGTTATTGCTGTAGTGAGAAGTGTGGCCTCTGGGAGGTGGCCAGGCTACCAGGAGTCTCTGTACAACAGGATGGATCGGGGACCCTTGTGGTGTCTGGGAAACTCCACAGTGGGGACCCTTGTGCAGGAGGAGTGCTAAGATCAGGTCCTGAGCTCTGGGCTCCTAGTGTGACCTGCGGGGTCAGAAATGCCCTGACAAGAAGAGAGAATGAGTTGAACTTTTGACTGTCGTGGTTCTGATGGCTCCAGTCTGCACTGAGAAACCTGGGAAAACTGCGGCCAGCCCAGGGCTGACACCGACCCAAACTGTCCCCAGGCACAAGGAAAGGCTTCCTTAACAAACCTACAGTGCTGGACATGGTGCAAACAGGGAGATCCTGGTCCAGACCCTGCAAGTGCTTTCCACTACCAGCTCCTGTACTGGAGGAAGGTACCGCGCATCAGGGACTTAACCTCCTCGGTGCAACCTCCAGCCCTGTCCTTGACCCTGTTGTGGCTCTTCTCAGGCAGTGAGACCCCAGCTACACAGGTGGCCCTGCTCCTGGAGCATCTGCAGGATTCCTGGAAGCAGAGTTCCAGTTCCCACTTGCCCATCTTTCCTTATGCTCATGCACCCCTGTCCAAGGTTTGCAAGCGCCCCGGGAATCCTCTTCCCAGTCAGATTCCAAGCTCAGGCAGAGCAGCCCAGCCCCAGGGCCCAGCCTGGACACCCCCTCCCCAGTGTTGAGGGTGCTTCCTGTCTTTCCCCTCAAAGGTAAGCCTTTATGGGAGCCCCTGTTCCTGTGGGGAGAGGCTCCCTCCTGGCTTCCCACTTGCGCCCTGGGTGTCCTCCTCGGGCCCACCAGCCGCTGTGTCCTAGTACTTTCTAGGGGGCCTCTGGGGAGCAGCAAAGCCAACCACTGCCAGCCCCCAACTTTACTCCTGTGGGAGATTTCCCTGGAGAAGTGCTAGGTCTGCAGAGATTAAGAGAAGAGAGGGAGGGAAGGGAAAGCGGAAGAAAAAGGAAATTAACGTGTTTTATGGACA
>PVJX010029673.1:0-22699 GCA_004027295.1 Dolichotis patagonum | reverse complement strand
TGCTCCACGCTGTCGGCTGGGACTGAGCCTTGAGAAAGAGGCTGTGACTTCCCAGGGCAAAAAGGATTGCACATCACAACTTAAGCACTGAGCTTAAAATTACTAGACACTACTCAGTTGTGGTATGCAGATTACTTTTTCTGCATTTCTTGCCCTCTGCGTATCGGTATCCCTGACCTACTACCTAGCCCAGCTCAAGGTAGTCACCATTCTCACTGTCACTCATCCCCCAAACCACTCCACTCCTGGAGAATGAATAAAACCTGGGCTGGGCTCTGGGTGAAGCCTTTGTTCCAGTGAACCTCCATCTTGGCTGGACTTAGGATCCTGTGGCTCCCCATAACTGTATATATGTCTTAGTGTCTTTATTCTTGCTGTGGGTTGCACTGGAAGTGGTAGATTGGAATTAACTCACTAGAATTCCAATCACTTCTCCTTGGGATTACAAATATAAATCTTCCTGGACCACAGCGAGGATGGGAAAGGGTTCTCTATAGGGACCTTTAATGGGTGGAGCCTGATGGGAGGAAATGAGGTCATCGGGGGTGTGGTCTTGAACAGGATTTCAAGTGTGTGGCCCCTTTCAAGGTGTGGCCCCTTCCTCTCTTTTTTTCTTGGTCATTGTGAACTGAATAGACTTTCTCCATCACACACCCAGCTATGATGCACTGTCTCTCCACAGGCCCAAAGCACCAGGGCCAAACAACTATGGACTATAAAGCCTCTGATACCACAGAGCCAAAATAAAATCTTTCCTCCTTGTTATTTTGTCACAGTGGTGAAAAACTAAAACATCCACCATTCAAAATAGTAACAGGCCAGGTATTGATCAGAGCTAGGAAGAAAACAAAAGCAGGGAGGGGAGGACAGAAGATGGGGAAGAGGCAGCCATTTGCACAGTCCTGAGCAAAGGTCCCTAGAAAGTGCAGAGCTGTGGTGAGCCATGTTGGGGAAGGGGGGAGCCTGGGTACAGGGTGGGAGCACATGGGCATGTGCAAGGAGCAGCTGGGGACCCCACAGCAGAGGGCAGTGGGTAAGGGAGAAACGATACACTTACCATCTGGGTACCACTGCTACCCCTTCTACGTCTGTTCCAGCTCCATCACCAGGCAGCAGGCTCTGCCTGTGAGGCCCTGGCTACGGGTCCATGCTTAGTGTGTGTATATCTCTGTTAGTGCCCTCGACAGCCCAAACTCAAAACTCTTTATGATTAAGCCCACTACAAAAAAAAAGAAGTATGTGATGTGATATAAGACACACAGTCTTTGATCTCTGCCCCTAGTCCTTGACCAAAACTTGTAAATGAGAGTATTTGCAGAGCCTTTTGTTTCTAACAGTTGGTCTTTGACCCCCAGATCCTAATCCCTTGGACTATGCTGATGGTAAGAGCATCTCTGTTCTAAAGAAGAAACTCTTTGAGACCTCAGTGGCCTTTGGGGTGGGGCTGGTTGCAGGGGAACCAACCTCTGATCAGAGGTTGCCATTGTGTCCTGCCTCTATTCCCAGCCTCTGGGGGAGGGCTGACGGCTAAGTTGATCACCTCTACATCCAGTGAAGCGATAATTTGAGCCTACATAATGAGGCCTCCACAAAATCCCAAAAGCACAGGATCCATGAGTTACGTGTCAGCTGGTTGTGGTCGTGCAGACCTGTAATCCTAACACTCCAGGAGGCTGAGGCAAGAGGGTCACAAGGTCGAATTTTGGCTGTCTCAAAATTTAAAAAAAAAAACAAAAAGGGCTAGAGATGTAACTCAGTGTAAAGCACTCTGGGGTTCCATTCCTTGGTACTGAAGAAAAAGTGTGCACAGCCCATGCCAGGTGGGCCACCTCCAGCACAGCTCTCTCAGCCCTGGCCTGCCTGCTGCTCCCTGTGTGAGCCTGAGGAGCTGAATGAAGGGCTTGGAAATTGCTTGAAACTAGGGCAGGTGGGTTCAAAGCCCCAGCAAGTTTGCTGAAGGGCACAGCTGAGACCCACTCGCAATAAGGCAGCCAGAGCAAGACATGAGTCTCTAGCCTCAGGGGAGAGATGACCAGTCCACCATACTTCTGTTGTTTTCCAATTCCTATCAAATTAGTACATGTACAAATTTAAACAATGAAATGAAATTTGATTCCCGCCCCCCCCACACACACACATACACACATTCTAGCCATATCGGCCCTCTGCTCTCAAACACACCCAGCTGATTGCTGCCCCAGGGCCTGGGCACTGTCAGACTTGTGACCTGAACAGCTCATCCAAGTCTTGATCTAGTCACCTCTGCAGTGGCTTCCCAGGCCACTCCTCTGAGGTGCCAGTTCCCTGTTACTATGGACATCTCTTGTCAGCACTGAGGCCAGAATCCTTCATTGGCATGGTCTGAAAGGACCATACTTGGCTGCTGAGTTCTTTACTGCCACAGTCTCTCCATGGGTCCATACTTTGGGACCCAGTGTGGCAAAGTGAGAGAGGATGAGGTGGGGTCTGGTTGGAAGTAGCATGGGCACTGGAAGCATCACCCTGGGAAGGAATTAACACAAGTTCTTAGGAATAGGGTGTTTAGGAGCAGGCCTGATTTTTCCCCAGTTCCTCTCTGGTCTCCATCTTGACAGTGGGCCTCTCTCTCATGCACTCCTGCCATGACACCGTCCATCATGCGGTGCAGCTAAGGGGGCCCTCACCAGAGCCAATGCCTTGCTGTTTAGACTTTCAGCCTTCAAAACTGTGCGCTAAATAAACCTCTCTCCTTTACCTCCAGTCTCAGGTATTTAGTACGGTAACAGAGAGGGATGAATAAACTTAAGGGATGTCTGCTGTCTACGAGGGTACCAGTGGTTTGGGGGCAGCACCAGGCTGCCTTGCTCACTGTGGAACCTGGAATGAGCTGGATTTTCACTGAATTTTCATCAAAAGAAAAACTGAAGAAGGGAGGCAGGCCAGTCAGCGAGCTGTGGCCACCTGGACCCAGCTCTTCTCTGTGCAGCTGACACATAGCACCTAGTCTTCATCCAGGAGCCCACCGTCATGAGCAGCTGCACACCCCCTGGGGAGGTGTGCAGAGGAGCCATGGATCACCTTGCAGAAGCTCCACTCATGACAGCTCAGATGCCAGGAGGTAACCACAGAGTGGCAGGATACAGGGCTTAAGAGCATGGGCTGTGACATTACACACAACTGTGTTGAGAGTCTGCCTGGTTCCACCTCCTAGAACCTTAGAAAGGTCATTTATCATCTCTAAAATTCAGTTTCCCCATCTGTAAAGTACTTACTGTAGTATGATCTTGCTGACATTGTGGAAGTCCAGGTAACAAGTCATTCAGTGAGATTCTTTGCTCTCCGGCCCTTGTGTGACTGTTAAGGCCCAAAGGTGAGGACAGGAGGTGTCAGGTACCCCACATTCTACATAAAATGTGCATCTTATACAGAACAGAGATTTATCTCTGCAGTTCTGGAGGCTGGGCAGTCAGAGCTCCAAAGGCAGGACTCTGACCCATGGCGGGAGGGAGAAGGGCAAGAAGCCTCAAGAGGGAGCAAAGCTGGCTTGCTGCTGTTGTTGGGATCTTTTGGTGGTACTGGGGATTCAACCAAGGCCTTCACTCTGAGCTACATCCCCAGCCCTTTTTGAGGAGCTGTCTCAGGCATGGAAAGGCAGAGAATCAGGCCATCCTGTGGCCAGTGTTCAACTCTGGGAGTCCAGGGGCAACTTGGAAACACAGGCACAGGTGACATTTCCAGCCTGAGGTTTTGAAGGGACACCATGGGGCTGAATGTCTGGGGGGAGCCAGGGCAGACCACCTTCTCAGCACCCTACTGAGCCATGGTGAGGGCCAGAGTTGAAAATGGCCATTTCAGGGCCAGGGGGATTAAGAACCTGCCCTGAGAAGACCTTACCCTAACTCATACAGGGACCATCCATCTGCAGACCTTCCCTGTCTGCAATGACCTTCCCCATCTGCAGAGAACTGCCTCATCTTCAGAGGTCTCCTCTGTAGGCACCACCCACCTGCAAGAATGTATCAGCAGGAAGCTTTGGTGCAGCCTCCTGACTTCTGCCCAGAGGAGCTGATCACAGGCAGAGATAGACGAGGGTGTGGAGGAGCCCGTTTGGCTAGCGCCGGCCTACAGTAGGGCTCAAGGGAGGACTTAGGAATGACTCCAGCTGCTGCCTGGAACATGAGCTTGGTTGCTTTGGGACTGGGAGGAGGCAGGGGTGAGGTCTCCAGAAGTCCAGCACACACCTCGTGCTGGGACCCACTAAACCATGGGACTCCATGGCCATGTGGTAGATGATGGTCACACACATGGCTGCTCATCGTATCTGCATGTTGGGCGGGGGTTCAGCTGTGTTAGAGCACTTGCTTAACACAAGTCCCACCCCTGGCACTGGAAACAAAAGTAAAATAACCTTTGCACAAAGGAAATTCTGCAGGCGTTCCATCTCTCCAAGGCAGCAGCCAATGTGCTAGGCTCCCTTGCAGCCAATGTGGGCTCACCAGCAGACACAGCCAGGGAGGATTCCAATTTGGGAGAAAGGGAAAACGCTTTCTAGAGTAGGGCCAAAATCTGCTGGAGGCCACCAAGACTTTAGAGTCAGGCAGTTGGAATTTAGCTTCTCATTGCAACCCAATTCTTGAGGGAAATTCTCAACTGTCTGCTACTCTGTTGTTTTGAGACAGGGTTTCTCTCTGTAAACCAGACTGACCTTGAACTCACTATGTAGCCCAGGCTGGTTTTCAACTGGTGGCAATCCTCCTGCCTCAGCCTCCTGAGTGCTGGGATAGCAGGTGGGCTCGACTGCACCTCACAGGGATGAACAAAGGCAAAAGTCTGGCTGCCTGGTCTTCTTTATTAGGTCCTGAGCCAGAAAGAAGTCTGCCAGCCAGCACTGAAAGGTGACAGATTATGCATACATACATATATATGTATGTATAAAATATATACATTGAGTACCAGGAATTGAGCCAGTACTAGAGACCTCACACTTGTCAGGCAGGTGCTGTGTCAGTGAACTAAATTCTTAGACCTAGACATTATACTGACTTACACTTTGTATCTCTATTTTTGGCCTATGCTGAAAATCTCACTAGTGAATATATTTTTATAGTGTTTCAAAATAATAGTAAAATCATTTTCTAAAGTATGATTTATGAACAACCCTATCATATTGTTCAAAGTACTTTTGCCTTTGTTCATCCCTTATATTTTGAAGTGACCTGAAGTTTTTGTATGGGGATGGTCAAGCCACCACCCTGATAGGTACACTATTTTTCTTTCACTTTTTCTGGGGGTGGGCAGTGTTGGGGATTGAATCCCGGGTCTTTACATTGAGCCACACTGCTATGTTCCCAGCCTTTTTTTCTTTTTTTTTAAAATTGAGTGTTTTGCCAAGTAACCAAAACTGGGCACAAACTTTCAATCTTCCTGCCTCAGCCTCCCAGACTACTGGGATGAATTTTATGAATCCTGAAATTACATAATGTTCAGAAGTCATGTTACAGGCATTTTAGGGCAAAAGCCTGGACTTTACACCACCAAAATGCCAATTAAGGCAAGTGAACCCACGCACACATGTGCAGACAGAGGTAAGTATGTGAGGTAATGGGTGTTAATTAGCTTGATTTACTTATCGGTTATTCAAACAGTACATTATATGCCACAAATATTTGATTTTTGTTAATTATATCTTAATAGAGCTGAAAAAAGTCTTAAAAAGGGAGGGGGGTGGGAAGCAGTGGTACAGAGCAGGAAAGGATCTTAAATCAGCATGGCCATCAAGATCCATCTTCCAGGGCTGACAGAAGCTTTGAGGTTGTACAGAAAAGGCAAACGAAGGATGACTTTTGCACAACTGGTAGCGCATGTAGTCCTGAGCTCACGTGCCTGGTACCTCAGGCCACTTCTCCGAGTGGCTCCTGAGGGAGTGATCAATCCATCTGCCAGGCAGTCAACGCTCCTGCTTGGGACACTGGGGGAGGGGGAGGACCTCCTTGTGGGGTGATTTGTACTGCAAGGCTCTGGAGTCCAAGGTCACTGAAGACTTAGGACAAGGACTAGCAATTTCCAGGTACCACTCAAAGGGGTCTGGAACAGGATGGTGTAAAAAGTAGTAATTAGATGCCACTGCAAATCCTGAGAATGCCTTGATATGCTCAGTCTTTAAGGGTGATGAAACAGGGCAGGCAATTTGGAGCTAGCAAAGCTTGTATTACTAGTAGATTTTAGATAGACACCCCTTAAGTGACCAGCATGTCTACATGCAGAGTTGAACAGGGATCTGACCCAAAGTTTTAAGGTGATAAAAGAGACAGATATAAGACAGAGACAAAGATGCCAGCTTCATTCTGGGTTACCCACTGGGCACCTGCAGACCCAGCTTCTAGGTCCACTAGTTATAGAAACAGTGACACCGGATAAGACTATTTTCACTACTATCTTGAAACTGCTCAATTTCTAACAAGTGTTTATTTGCCTCTTCTTTTGTTTATTGATAAAAATACCTGCACAAAAACGAATGTTTAACCAGAAATTTTTATTCAAAAAAACTTCCCCCACCACTGGTTCTTCCAAAGCAGGATGAGATCAGTTACGTGCCAGCTGAGCCCAATGAGGACGCACGGTCCATGTGCAGCAGCACACACAGCGTGCACACCCACAAACAGCGCTGGTGCTCCTTCCTTCCTCTGTTGAGGGCAGGAACCACATGCTCTTGATCCAGCACCCGCTGTAGCACAGAATGACAGGAAATGATTGGTGTCTACGGAAGGACCCAGAGTATGACTAGAGCCCAAGTGTCCATAAGCTGAGGTGGGAGGACAAGGTCACCTACAGCTGCCTCCAAAGGGAAACCACAGCCTTGGCCACTGAGAAGCCTCAGTCCTCTGCTCTGTGCCAGGGCCTCTCCTTGTTTAGCCCCTTACAAATGACTCTCTTGCCTTGAAGGAAGCAGAGGCAACTAGGCATGCAGCCCTATTATGTGCCAGAAAGGGTGCCCATGATTCAAAGAGGGGTACAGGGCCTGCGAAGCAAGGGACATAGCGGAAGTGGCCAATATGGGGTACAAAGGGACTCGGATCCCGTGCCCTCAGTTCGCAGGCCCAGCTCCAGAATTCCAGTAGCAGGACCCTGGCTCTGGCCTCCACTGGCAGTCACACAAGTCTGCCTGGGAACAGAAGGAAGGGGAGAATCTGGGACCCTTGAGACCCAATTTCAACTCCTGACCCGATCATGTTCAAGCTTTGTGACTGTGGGCAAGCCATGTAACCCCTGGGCCTCACTGTCCTTCTAGCTCAATGGGAACTGTGACAAAATGTCGTGACTCCCGAGTCATCAGAACGTGAGGTTTAAGGATAACTGAGCAAATAAGAGCCCCTACACACCCGAGGAGGGCATCGTGGCTTGGCTTCCTCTGTGGCTGACCAAGACCAGGGAGCACCAGCAGAGCACAAACAAGGCAGATACTAGGACAGACCCCACCTTTGCCAGCCTGGCTGTGTGCTCTTGGGGAAGTCTCTTCCCTTCTTTGAGCTTCAAACTTCTCATTTGCTCGGCAGGTGAGAAATCCTAAGGTGGGGGTGGGAGGTGCAGCACACGGTAAACCCTCTGTGGCAGAGGAGGGGGCCATCTTTGGCAACGGCTCACTCTGGAGCACTGGTGTAGCAGCGGCCCCCAGACCTTTCCCCAGCTCTCAGCCCACTCCAGGCAGGCTGGGCGAGTAAAGATTGAGATGCTGCCCACATCCCACTCCAGAAACAGAATCACTTCAACTCGAGTGCCCTTCAGAGGCTGCAAGCAAGGTCACCACAACTCCCTGAGCTCAGGAATCATCCAGCCCAGCGTGGGCACAGGGACTTAAGCAGGGGAGAGGCCGTGTGGGAAGGCTGCACCCTCTGCCATCCACAGGGCCTCTGAGAATGACAAGGTATATATATGCCTCTGGCCTTGACCTGAGGACAGCTCCAGACCCTGGTGTGGACAGAGAACAGATACCAGGTTATTTCTCTCAATGAGCCACAGAATCCATTTCTTCGCCCATGGCTTCAGAATGAAACAGCCAGACAGCCACAGCCTCCGGGGGCCACAAGACCTCACTAAGATGTGCACACAGAGGCCTCAAGGTGGGCAGGACCTGCCATGCATGGACCCTGATTTTCTTCCTAATAAAGGCCAGGGCTGTATGGATGGACATCTATACATAAATGTCCAGAAAGTCCCAACAGGCTACCCACTGAGTGCCATTAAACAATGGCGGAGACACTTATTTTTCTCTATCTGCAAAAAACCACGTAGGTATTATTTCCATGCAGAAGCGAGGGTGAGGAAGCTAAGAAAACGTACCTGTCGCCAAACAGCCCATCAATGTGGAGCTCCTTGATGCTGCATTTAAATCACTGATTTCCCAATCACCTCGTGCCTGACTCTGACCCTGTGAGAGCTACTGCCACCCTCGGAGTCCCTACAGAGGCTCAGGCTGACCCATGTTTGCTATCAACTCTGCTACCCGCCAACTCCAAGGTAGGCCCTGAGCCAATTAATTAACAAGGCTTTTAAAAGATCTTTCCCAATGATACAGAAGGAAAAAGCAGAAAAGGGAGTCCTTGAGCTAAAGAAACCCTTCACTGAAGAGCTGTGCTCAACACCTATGCCCAAGGAGCCTGAGAGACCGAGACAGGCACCAAAGCCCTGGCTTCATTATGCTGAGAATCAGTCAAAGGTACCTCGATGTGACTCCTATCTGTTTCCTGTGGGAAGAAGTCCATTTGGGTAAACCTGACAAATCCTCACAAACTAAACTTTGGGGTTGGGGTGGGGAATATATGCTCCCCACTACAGCCTACACAAAGTGCTGGGGACACAGACCCATTCCCTGCCTTCAGGTTCCATGGGATGGGGATCTTGGCATGAGTTCCGAGATAGGACGTGGCTGGGGAGAAGAAGGCTATTAAGGAGACATTAAAGAAGTTGGAGGTGGTACTTTTGGGGTGCAGAGAGGTAGATGGAGCAGCCATGCAGAGAAGAGCCAGGGAGACAACAGGCATCCCTAAGAGCATCCCTAAGAGCAGTCTGGAGGTGAGCCAAGGCAGGCAAATGGCATTCAACCAAACACTTCATGCGCAGAACACCACACAGCCTGTTACCTGCTTGCCCAGTGCTCCAGAAACACTGGGCTGAGCATCTGAAATGGAGAAGGCGGCAGCTAGCAAGACTCCATCTGCTCATCTTCGATAACAGAGCCAGCCACTTCCTTTTCCATGACTAGGGAGACAGAAAGTCCCAGCACAACTGCATCCCAGAATTACTACTGAGAATGTCTCTGCTCAACACATGCTGGTTTGGGGAGAAAGTGGACAGCCATACTTCATTATCCCACCAAAGCTCCCTGTTAATCCATACCGGTTCCAGTCAGCTCTGGCCAGGGAGCTGCTGTCACCCTCAATTCTTGACCTTCTCTTAAGAGACCCACCGGCCTGCTAGTGAGTACTTCACATGCTCCAGAGACATGCCCAGTTGGCTGTTACCTGCAGTAAAGCCTTCCCTGGTCCTCCAAATACCCTCCTAGGCCCCCTCCCCAATGCAATGCTTAGCACCTAGTTGTGCATCAAACTGCTGGCTGTCTCCAGGTGCCCTGTGAATTCTCTGGGGGCACAGGCTACATCTTACTTATCTCCAATCTCACGCAGCCCAGCCCTTGGCTTGTGGGAGAATTTGACAAATAACATGTATTAAATTAATGAGTAGCCATCAATCACAACTCTTCTCTCAAGGCCCAGGGAGCAAGGGAGAAGCACTTGCTCTTCTTCTCTCCCTGTCCCAGCTGCCCTGCAGACATGGTACATGGGGAGGGTACCAGGGTAACAAGGTGGTCAGAACTGTACCGCAGGCCTGGGCAGGCGCTGGCACTCACCTGCTGGAGTTCTGAGTCTCTGGGATCCACAATCAGGGGTTGGCTTAGTCACATGGCCCCCCCAACACTTTTTTGCTCAAACCTTTTAAAACTTCAGAGCCTATAACTTCCACTCTTCTTTAGAAATCAGGCCTCAGCAACATCCACAAGCAGCCGCAACAATTGACCAGCAGTTCCAGGGGTCAGAAATTAGCTCGTGGGAAGAAAAAGACAAGCACGCAGATTTTTGCACATGGATGTTCACAGCAGCATAATTGGTAATAAAAGAAAAACTGCAGATAATGGCATATCCATATGATGAAATGTCACTTGCCATCAACAAGCATGTTCTATAGAGTACTTAGTAACACATGGAAATGGTTGCAACGTGTTAAATGTGTAAGAAGGGGACTACAAAACAGCCAGGGGCTCAATGCTATAAAAAAAAAAGAAAAAGGAAAAACAAAACCATACATATTTTCACACATATAGGAAAAGGAGGAAAGAAAACACCAAAATATCAATGGTCCCTTTCTCTAGGGAGCAGGGTTACATGATTTTATATTTTAAGAGTTTTCTGCGTATCTCATGTATTCTACTATAAACACTTAATAGGAAAAAAAAAATGCTGTTTTAGAAAAGTCCCTCTTGCACTGCACGAGAACAAAGGTGAGCAAGAGGAAACTGCTGGACTGTGCGCGACCAGGTTTCATCAGTTCTTCCAAGACCAGCAGCTGTGCTTTGGCAGATGTGAACGACACAACCGAAGTGGGACAGGGGTCCTGGCATGGAAACAGGATGTCTTCCTGGGAGATGCCTCGCCCCTCCAAGGACACTCTGAGGCTGCTCCTGGGTGAAGCCCATTACTATTTATAACCTGTTCCCACCAAGACAGACCAAAATGTTCACACTGTCCCTCTGTCCTCCCTGTCCTCGTTCTCAGAACATAAAGATAATATTCCAGCGTGGTCTAGAGCCCATGGGTACACATCCCAGACTAGAGATCCTAACTGACTTCCCTCAGAGAACAGCCACTTTCTGCAGGTCACCAGTCCTCTACTACCTAAGACAGAAACTGGGAGCTGGGAGCTGACACACTCCACAGAGCGGGGCCACCCACAGGCTCTTACAACAAGAGCCTCCAACTCAGCCCATTTTCCTCCCCCAGCCCTGCCTCTCTCTACTACTCCAACTTTTCTCATTGTTTCTTCTCAGGGTGGGGCTCACAGGCAACAAGTCCCATACCCTGGTCCCTCTGCCTCTAGCCCTACAGAAAGCTCTCACTCATCTCACCACAGACTGTCTCCAGCCTTCCCAGCAGGCAGGTGAGGCAGTATTTATAGACTAGGAATAATCAGATGCTAATTCCTTTCCGCAGAAGAACAATTAGCCTTTCAATCCCCTCCTTTCACAACTCTGAAGTGGGGCAGGTTGCAGACAGAGCACACAACCCCTGAGCAAGCTGGCCCATCCCACTGCACAGTGATTCTGATAAAAGCTCTCAGAAAACACAAGTCACCAGTCCATAGCTCCTTTCTTTCTCAATTCTGCCAAAAACCAGCGACCACTCCCCTCTCAGAAACCACACCCTTACTTTCAAGTAAGCAAATCTCTTCAGCCAGGTCCAAGTCAGACTCTACTCTGTCACCATGACATCTTTGTCATTCTGGAAAGTTCAAGGACAGGTATCCTTTCCACACGTGAATGGCAGGGCAATGCCTGGCTCTCACACACCAGGCAGCCTGAGTCTCACCCACTCCCAGCCTTCACGCAGCCCTTTTACCTCCCCTACTTATCTCATTCTCTGGGCAACCTAACTAGGGACCTCAACCTCCCTACCTCAAGAAGACTTCAGTCTTGAGCTGGGCATGGTAGTGCATGCCTGTAATCCCAGCATTCAGGAAGCTGAGGCAGAAGGATCTTTGCAAGTTTGAGAGCACCCTGGGCTACAAAGTGAGGTCAAGGCCAGCCTAAACTGCATGGTGAGACCCTGTCTCAAAAAGACAAAAAAAACAAAAAAACAAACCAACTTTGGTGCCCTGAGCAATTGTTCCTGATGGGAAATCTTGGGAAGCCACAGGAAGGTGGGAAGCCCATGCTTATGATGCAGAGAAGCAGGACTAGGGGACAGCTTTGGGCCTTAGCAGTCAGGCAGGTCGGGTAGATGTCACTACAAAGCCATTGTGTTGCTGGGCCCAGCTCAAAGGCCCTCAGCCCTCACTGGCCCAGGATGGTCCCTCACCTGCCTTATGAGGCTGTGAGCAGAAAGAAGTTCCCTAATCAGGTTTATATAACAAGGTAAGCATTTTATTTCTCCTTAAGCTTCATTTCTTAGTATCACAATGGAATGATGAGAAAACAAGAACAAAAACACGAGTCTTTGCAAATCCCTGGCAGAGCAGAGACTTCAAGGCAATCGGAGGGCAGGGGAGGCTTGGTAGAAACAGTTCCAACATCATGTTTCTCCTGGCCAGCTGGACCCTGGAGGGCAGGGAGGTGGAATGGTGAGAAGGTGGCACTGTCGTAAACTGTCCTTGGCGCTTCTGCCCCGTGGCTGATATGCACAGGATCTGCACAGATCGCCTCAAAGGATCTCCCGGTGCCTCCCTAGGCACCTGGCCACATGGCTCCACCTGCTCCGAATGCCCTGGGAACTCCAACCAGTGTGGTGATGGACCCTGAAGCCAGCTCTGCTGGGTGGTGGCAGGAGAGGGCAGTGGAGGAGGGGAAGAGGCCAGCCTCGCTGTTCAGGGCTGAGACTCCAAGGATTGGCTGAAACTTGCCTGGTGACACCTGTGGCGGGAGGTGGAGGCGGTGTGGTAACTGCAGCAGTCCGTGTCCCTTGGCAGTGGGCCTAGAGCTTCACAGTGCCGGGGGGCAGGCTGTCATTGCAGAGTCGGTAGTAGCGCAGGTCGTTGACCAGCCTGTGCACATTCTGGGTGAACGAGGGCAGGTCCTAGAAGGCAGGGGCACAGCTGAAGCCCTGCCCTGCAGGCCCGTGCCCTTCAACACCCCAGGTCACCCACCACTACTTCAATGCCCAACCCCCAGGGTGTAGTCTGCAGCAGAGCCCTGACAGGGCAGAGGAATGGCAAATCTCCTCTAGGGCCAATGTGCCAGGCAGTGTAGCAAGCAATTAGCAAACATCGACCCATTGAGTTCTCACCACTCCTCCAGCACTGACAGAAGGAAGACCTTGCCTCAGGCTGTACAGACAGGGAAGAAAAACCCAGTCTGGGGTCTACTGACCCAGGCTGGGGTCTGCTGCCATTCAGCCCTCTCCCTCACCATGGCCAACTGGAGTGACATCACTCACGCCCAGCAGAATCCCTCCTACACAGGCTCCAGGCTGCCCCAACCAGCCACAGGTGCCCGTGCTGAAAGCACCCAGGCTGTGAGGTAAAGGGAGCCCCTCACAGTTGGAACCTTGAATGCTCTCATGTCCCACTGAGACTTTGGTCTTCAGTGCAAAACTATGGGAAGCCTGCTGTGTAAGCCCACATGAGGAATATAACAAAGCACCGTCACAGAATGAGCTGGCTGCCTGCCTTGGCTACTGGTGCCAAGATGACTCCCTTCTTCAAAGTTGGGAATCAATACTAGACTCAGGCAGCAGATGAAGGCACTTCTAGCTCTCCTCCATTCCACCTTTACCTCTTGCCCTCATCACAGCTACTCCTCTTCTACAACTCAGCTCAAAGCCTGTCTCTTGCAAAGAGGCTGCTTGGAGACCCTGTTGTCCTGGCTCCAGCTGGCTAGGAGCACCTCTGCTGGCCTCTATGTGCCCTGGGCTCTGCTTACAGACAGAACACCAATAACCTGCAGACTCTGGGAGCTCAGGTTACCTATGAAATGGAGTTGGCAGCAGCACCTACACTTCAGAGGGCTGCTGAAGGCTTAGCCAGGATAAGATGTGGAAACTGCTTTGCATGGTAAGGCCCACAGGTGACACTGTGTTACCTGTGTCTGTAGAACACTGGCTAAAGGGAGGATCTGGGACTCTAAATGGGGTATTGGACCTAAAAGAGCCAGTTCCAAACACAGAACAAATGAACTTCTGGAAAGTGGGATTCCTTTATCTCATGCTCAAGAAAACCAACCAACGCATGACCTTTAAATCAGTGGCTCTCAAACACCAAATCAGAATTTCTCAGTGGAATACAAGTCTGTTTCTGTCTTTAGTAAGTAGATTTGGAAGCCACTGCTTTAAATCAAGCAGTTAACCAATGGCGATGTCATTAGAAACTGTTTTTAAATATTAGGATATGGGCTCTAAGATAAGGAAGAAAAAAATATCAAAGTACCTCAAGTGAGCTTCAAACTTAAAGAGAATAAGAGCTCAAGCAACAGAAGATTCCAAGACAAAGGAAAGTAGGGTCTGGGTTTAAAAAAACTTTCCTGAAGTGAGAGAAGCAGGAAGTCACGTCCACCCTAGCAAGACCAAAATGAAACCCAATCTGACAGGAGCCCATGGGTGAGCTGCTGAGTAGAGAAGTCAGGAGCATCAGGAAAACACACAAAAGCCTAAAGATCTCTTCTCTTAATGTCACTGTGTATGTGTGAAGGAATCAAGAAAGAACATACCTTGTTCTACGGAAAAGTTTTAGAGAGAGCCTACTTGGCAAAGAGCAGAGATTCAGACACCTGATACAGAACAGGGGAAGTGAGTTCCCAGGATGGAGGCCCAAGACAGCACAAACTGGGCACTAAGGGTCCACACACCCCAGCAATGATGGCATCATGTGCATTCAGAGCCATCAGCACCCTAGCACACCCTCCCAAGGCAGCATGGGACAGAGTGTGAGCACCTTAAAGACTATCCCATAGAACCTGCAGGAGGTCAGCACAACCAGGGCTGGAGCTGCTCTGGAAAGATGGGCAACTCAGGCCCATCATTAACCAGGGTGGGGGAGGCAGAGCTGAAGCTCCTAAGTACTTATCTTCTCAGCCAATCTGCAAGTTTGGGCAAATCAGTGACAAGTATGACTTTTAGTGCTTACCCTACAGGGTTCATCATCCATGATGAAACCGCTGGGCCTAGGTGAAGGGTGCTCTGTGGGGTGGAGTATTTAAGTACCAAGAAAATTAGGCAAATTTCCCATCCTTCAAGACAAAGGAAATGGACTACTGAAGCCAGGGACTAGGGAGTGCAGTGGCTGAGACTAAGCACTTGCGAGCTACAGAAGCCAAGGATAGGGAAAGGAATAAATTCCAAGAGAGTGTTTCCTCAGCCCAGCCCAGCACCAGGCCATCCAAGTACCACACGAGCTGCCACCACATTACCAGGGTGGGAAGACACCATGCCCACAGCCTTGGTGTGCCCTGGGGCAGCTTGCCCCTCAAGGGAAAGGTCCAGGATCCAAAGCCTGCCGCGCTTGCCATTTTAGCCTGGCCTTGCTCTCCTCACCCGATCCATCTTGAAATTCCGTCCCAGCACATTTTTCTGGTTGGCATCCACACCATTACAGCTGGTCAGGAACTCTGGGAGGAAGGCTGCAAAGAAGCCATCGAAGTCGACAGAGGCCATGTTGTAAATGGCGATGCCAATCTCCTCTTGCAAGAGGTCGTGGGACTTGTGAACCAGGACCTGGAGCAGCACATTCACGAACTGGAAGAGCATGGTGGTCCGGAAGATCTTCTGCAGGCAGAGGTGCAGGGAGTGCAGGGTATGAGGCTGACTCAGCCCCTGGGGCTGCCCCTGGTCCCAGGGTTCTACATGTAGGTGACTTTCCAAGAGATGGGCACTTACCTTATGGTACAGCTTCTGTTTGGTGTTGAGAGTCTCTAAGTAGAATAGATTTTGTTTGAAAAGGTGGATATCCGGCTGGAGAAAGGACTGTCCAAAAGCCTGGGAATGAGACCACCACTTTATAAGCAGCCCCGGAGCTCCCCCAGTCCCAGTCCTTCAGGGGTCCTCAGCCTATACCTGCAGAACTGACACACCCTGAGCAGCTTCTCCCTGGTACAGTCTATGTGAGGGCGTCCCATCTTGATTTTCCTGACCTGTCCAGTCAGGCATCTGCAACACATCTGAGTCTGAGCATCTAAGTCTCGCCACCGAGCCTCCCTCCACAGCCTAGTCTTGTACCTTTTATAAGACAACCACCAAAAACCTTTCAATGGGGCTTTCAAACAAGAAGACCACAACTCTAGTCAAACCCCTTGGTAACCTTAGCAGACACGGAAGTCTGCCTGCTTGCTTTCCCTAAGCAACCACCCCTACAGAGGCACCCCAGGTCTCACAGGGCACAGAACCTCAGAGGTTCCTTCTCAACCTCTACCTTGAGGTTAAGCAACAAAATTGTCAACTGCCTTGGAATCCCTATATGTGAAAGTCACTAGTTCATGAGCAAAATGAATCACACTCCATAAACACCAACTATCCTGCTCCAACAGAAAGTAACCACAGGAAGAGAAGCGTGGTCTGAAAAACCTCCATGGGGTACTAGCAACCAACTGCTTTGCCATTCTGACATAGGGCTGCTATGCTATGAGAAGAGTCCTTGCAATCCCTGCTGCAGAGATGAAATCTTCATGATCAGTAAGATTTCCACTTATTTATTCTTTAAAGTTACACTTACTGATGCAAAACGTATGGTCAAACTTTTGACGTCTACCAATGTGTGATTCTGACCAACACAATTAGTTGTGCCACCATCACAATCAAGACACCTAACATTTCCATTACCCCCATATGTTCCCTCAGTCCCCTTTGTGACAATCTTCTCTCCCTTACCCTTAAGCTACCACTGCTCATTTTCTGTCTTTACAGTTCTGCTTTCTTTAGAGTGTCACAGAATGGAATGGAATCCACCAGACTGGATAGCTTTCTAGATATGGTTGCCTTTACCTACCATACTGTACTGGAGATTTACGTATGGTGTTTGTAGCAATAGTAAGTTCCCTCTTGTTTTTTAGTAGCATCTATTATATGTGTGTACTTATTGGTTTATACTAATGGGTATGTGGATTGTTTCCAGGTTTCAGCAATTATGAAAAAAGCCATTACAAACATCTGTGTACAGGTTGTATGAACAGATGTTTTTATTTACCTTGAGTAAAATACTTAGAAATGGAACAGTTAAGTCATATGCTAACTATATATTTAACATTATAAGAAAGCGCGATCCTATGGTGGCACATGCCTATAATCCCAGCTACTTGGCAGGCTGGGGCAGGAAGATCAGAAGCTCACAACTTAATAAGACTCAGTCTCTGAATGAAAAATAAGAAAGGCTCGGGATAATAGCTCAGTGCTCTCTGGGTTTGAGCCCCAATACTTCAGGATTGGGGTGAGGGTGCCGAATTGTATAACCACTCTCCAAAGTCCTGAGTGGGAAAGTAAACCTTATTCTGCCTAATTATTCTTTTTTCTTTTTCTTTTTTCCTGCCTGATCATTCTTAAAAGCAGGAACTGAGTTCATGAAAGAGGGAAGAGGGAAGCAGATACCAGACCATTCCAAACGCGAGCCCTCAATGATGTGTAGAAGACAGAAGGACCAGGGCAGGGCATATGATTTTCCAGAAAGCTAGTTCCACATAAGAACATGTGTGTTCAAGTGCATGTTGTGTGTTAGTTGGGAAGCTGAAGGGATGGAGGGAGGAAATCCCTCTGGGTTCCTCACAAAGAAAAGCATGCACTAAAAACAGAGCTGGTTGCAGCGGTGCAGAGGTCAGCCCAGGCAACTTAGTGAGACCCTGTCTGAAAGCGAGCACTGATACATAAGGAAGCATTTCTCTCAGCATGGTATGAGTCAGAATTGTCTTTTAAAATACCGCTAGGAGCCAGGTATGGTGGCATTCACCTGTATCTCAGCACTCTGGGAGGCTGAGCCAAGACAACTACCAGTTCAAGCCCAGACTAGAAAACTTAGTGAGATTCTGTCTCAAAATAGAAAAATAAAAAGAGCTAAGAATATTACTAAGTGTGAAGGCACTAGATTCAATCTCTAGTACTGTGATTGAAAAAAGAAGACTGGTGAGCCCTTCCCTGAGAGATACCTCTTACACTGTCTCTAGGTAAGGAGAGCTCAACGTAGGTTGGATTTAGGTAGTCTCCCTTGAGGAAAGGGAACTGATACTATGCATCTCTAGTGGTATGCAGTTCATTATGTTACTTCATATATCTCACAATGAACTCATGAAATAGGTGTTAGCCCCACTTTACAAATGAAGACACTGAGGACCCAAGAAACCGACTAACTTCATAGGTACTAACAGGTGGACTTGAGCTTCAGACCTCAAACTCTGAACTCTTGGGTCACAAAGCAGCCTTGCCAGCTCTCCCACCTCACCTGCATGATGGCACTGAACTGGGGCTCATTCTCCATCTGCTCCTCAGCAATTCCCCTCTGCACACTGGCCAGGACAGTGGACTTGAAGAAGTAGCGCCAGTTGTGATGGAGCATCCGGAAAAGGAGCTCAAACAACTCAGCCTTCACATCAGGGGAAGGACGCTGTGGGAATACACACAAACACACACACACACACATTTGTACATTCCCTTCATGCAGCCTGGGGAGCCACTGCTGGCCTGAGCCCAGGGCAGCAAAGAAGACTTAGAGATGCCTGAGAACAGAATGCAGGGTGTCAGCATCCACCCACACTCCTGTCACTTTCTGTGCAAAGCACTGAACCCTTGGAGTCGCAGTTCACTCAGCGACAGGGCCTACACTTGAGATACAACAGAAGGGCTACTCCCAAGGGCCCTTTCTGGGACAGAAGTACTCAGCTTTGTACGCTAGGAAAAAGGGCCACTGAGTGGCAAAACAAAAAGAATGTGAATTTTCTGTTGAGAAAACGGCCATTTGGTATGTCGTATCTTCCTAGCTGTGTTCCCTTTCCCAGGATAAAAATGCTGTCCCAGCTCACCTGTTTAAGTCTTACACAATCTCTGAGTCTAAAGACAGTAAGATACCTTAAAAGCAATTCTGTTCTTCATAGAAAAAAGAGTTTAAAGAGCACTTAAAAACCACAGAAAGAGAAGCTAAAGAGGACACCTTGGTGGAGGCAGCATGCTGCCTCCTTTACTGGCAATGAAGGTTCTCAGAGAAGAGCGTAGGCTCTGTATACTTTCTACCTTAACCAAAAATCTCCATCTCCCTGAAGACAGAACATCACATTATTCTGATGTCTCTGTAGAATTCAAGCTTATAAAGCACACACATATTTAATCCAGGTTTGTTTGAGTAGAACTAAATTGACAGCCACAAGTACTATGGCACGAAGCTGAACAGGGCCCAAGCATTTGGACTTGTTTCAGTCTAAGCATAGGCTAAAACTGTTAGTATCTATTTATATAACTATTATCATAAAATTCAACTTATTCTGAATTTTGGCATCCTGAGTGTCTATTTTCCAAGAAGGACAACGTGCTCTCCTATAACACTGAAAGGCTTGTTTGAATGCTTCTAAAAGCATGCCTTGCATCCCTGAGCTCATGAATGCTTTAATAGGAAAGTATATTTGTAATAATGTTTGCCACAGAAAACTACATATTCACATAACACCAAACAGAATGACCTTACCAACCAATGTTACAATGATTACACTATACTACTTCTAATTAACCTACCACTTTAATATGACTGTACCAAGCTAAAGGCATTGTTTCTGGGGGTGGGGGTGGGGTTGGAGAGAGTTATTTGTTGAAAATATCAAATTAACTTTTTAGAAACATTTTCCCTCAACATTTCATTTCTCCCCAATGCCAAACAGTGTGGGGAGAGCAGGGCGTGGCAGCCCTGGGGACGGCCCTGACGTTGCCTACCTCCGCGATGATGGGATACACCTGCTCCATGCACAGGGCAATGATGCTGGGGAGAAAGGGCTTGAACACCTGGCCAGGTTCCTGCACCACCACCTGCAGGATCTTTAGGAACTTCTCCACCACCCGGCAGCCAGTGCTACCTTCGTGGAGGATGCTTTCAGCCAGCTGCTCTCTGCAGACAAGAGAACATCATACAGTAACCAACAACTGTTCCTTGGGAGAGCAGCATGAAAACCAGTATTTATGGCAAATGAAGAAAAGTAGCAGAAAGTTCCCTGCTGTGTGACCAGCCCCACTACTTCTCATATGAATCTGAAAAGGCTGTGTGACACATGTATGGTTACCTGGTAAACATGTTGAGGAAAGTCTGTATGATTTGTTCCGTAAAAGGCACACCCATCTGTACTCTAAGGCCGCGAAACAGAGTGAGGAAGAAGCTCAACATTTCATCAGTCACATCTAAATAAAGGAAATGGTCAAAGTTACACACATGGGGACAAGTGAAGCCCTTGCCCTGATTGACCTTCTTTTGTAGTATGCACTATCACTTCTCTCTAATGCTTCCTGCTGGAAATTTCCCCAATACCATCAGAACCAATGATGGAAAGCAGAAAATGACTAAGAACCTGCTGAGAAAAGAGTTCTAGTACAGGGAACCTTAGCCTGACAGCACAACAGGAAATGGAGGTTGCCTCAAAGCCTCCCTCAACACCCTGCATCCAGCCATGCTCACACTTTACACTGCAGATGGATCATTTTGTGCTACTCTGATGAACTATTCAACTGGGTCAACACCTGCGTGACTCAGCCATTTCTCTCTATGACCAAGAAGCCCTGCCATTGGGTCAGGAGTTAAGTGGCTACATGTGGATAATGAGGGTGTACTCAGGCTGCATGACCCTGCTCCACTAAATGGACTAATTACAGAAAATACTGGTTACAGTTTGTGTGGCTCCACTTCCAGATCTCAATTATCCTATATGGTATATTTTGATCACATAATCTGCTTGCAAGAGATAATAAATACACGCTGAGATGTGCTTCTATTTCACTGGCTATACGTGCTTTCAGGACAGCCAGGCATGTGCATTCACAGTTAGCCTCATCATTGACACTGACAGAGCAGGGTGAAGGGAGCAACCTCAGGCAAACTCACCTTGCCAGGTGAATAAGCACTAATCTGAGACATGTCTCTCATCTCTCTTATTGTAATGGTCACTACTCTCTCACTTTCTCTTGCTTACTGGGAGAAGGCAAAAACAAAAAAAGGATAACTAGGTAGGAGGTCACAAATGACTCTGCAAGGTGACAGGCACCAGCTTCCATACTGAAGGCTCTGTTTGCTTTTTCACTGGGGACTCAGCCCAGAACTCCCAAAAGAACAGCACTGCCCTCTGCCGTCAGCACCGGATTCCCCTCATGAAACATGCTCTATAGCTATGGGTGAGTGAGGCCTCTGGGCCAGCTCTTACCTGACTGATGGATAAAAGCTGGAAAAAGGGCCAGGGAGACCTGAACAGATTCCTGCAGTGATTGGTAGCAGATCTGTCGGGACTTGGTGGACTCCCCAGAGATATTCTCCACAATATCTTCTAAGACACTGAGTGTCTGGTGGATAATCATTTTGGCTGCAAATCAAGATTAAACTGCAGGTTATGAGTTGTTTGAGGATAAAGCACAACATAAAGGGGACACAAGAGAAAGAAATCTGCAAAAAGACCAGGAAAACAATCATACAGGTTTACTGGGAGAACAGTCTACCTTGGTTCCAGAGAACCAATATACATTTCCTTCTCTGTGTCTCTGTCTCTGTCTTTTTCTCCTTTCTACTGACAGAACTCCAGTAATTTGTCTGTCCTCTTGCTCAGGTCTGTGCCTGTTTTGACTCTGTCCACCAGAAACAAGTGCACAGAAAATGAAAAATAATGAAATTTACCCCCATGTCAACTGCCTTGAACTTACTCAAAATTGTAAGATGAGGGCCGGGGATGTGGTTCAGAGACAGAGCACTCACCTAGCATGCCAGTAGCTCTGGGTTCAACACCCAGCAGCACCAGAAAGAAAAAAAGAATGATGAATAGACAATAAGAAAAGTTAAGTGTCAGAGGGTAATTATCACAGGCAATAATCAAACCTTCTGTTGCAACTGCAGCTACCACCACACACCAATTCACCCTGACACCCTACTATGCACATGTAATGTTGCTAGGTTCAGGAATAGTTGCCTGATCATTCTTTGACTTATTAAGTATGTAGACGGAGAACATACATAATTATTGTTATGATATATAGTCAATGATATATATAATTAGTAATTTTCGAGGGAAGAGACAAGATGACGGACTGGTAGGTAGCAGGAGAGAGACCCTCTCTGAGAGAGACAGCTCAAATGCCAGAATAAAACACCCTGGAGAGACCCAAACAGAGAGAGATAGACTCTCACAACACAGAAAGAAACTAAAGCGCAAAAACCCACTAGAATAAGAGGTCCTGGGGCTACTATTAGTGAAGATAAGATCAGCGAGCACGGCACCCGCCTCAAGACCCCTGAATTCCGCCCAACCTGAACAAGCGATCTGAGCCAAAGCGACTGGCTTGAACCGCCGGAGCCCGGAGCTGAACAGCCCGGCATGCAGCTCACCGGGACCAGCTCTGCACACGACCCACCCAGAGGCACCGTGAATTCCCACCTCAGCCGCACTGAAGTCGGAGGTCGGGCAGTCCAGCAGTTCTCGGGGACATGGTGAGTGATGAGAATAAGACCCTCCCATGGGAAAGGGGAAACCGACTGGACGACATGTTGGATTTGGGCAGGACAGCCCTAACTCCATAAGGAAGTGGCTTCAGCTGGTTATTCCCCTCGCGGAGTGGATTGGTGGAATCTGCTTGAACTAGGCCACGCCCCTGGCGGGGACCCAGTTACTTCCCTGAGATCAGTGCACACTGACGCAGTGAAGGCCTGCAAAGGTTGACTGGCCCAGAAGGGAGGAGCTAGCGCACACTGCCCCTGGGTGAACTCTAATCTCTGATAACCTATTGAAGAGGGCTAAAGCTCCTAGCCTGCGCCC
>PVJX010029672.1:0-22757 GCA_004027295.1 Dolichotis patagonum | reverse complement strand
CAGTCTGTCTACTTCTACTAGACTTGAGGGCATAGACAGCTATTCCAAAAATAGCAGGATATACTACAGTAACCATCCTTAACTTCTTATTAACTTAATCTGAAGCCCTGTTTTACTTACACTGTCTTATTATGACTGATCTTATTTGAATCTGGTTTGTTAAATCACTGTTTTATATTGACTGATTTTATTCAAATCTGTTATGGTTGATAGTATCAAGTCTGAGAGCAGAGGCAAATACTCTGAAGACCACAAGATTCACTAGGATACCCACTCTGGTTTGACTATTATCTGCTTTTGAAGTCTTATAATGTCTCCAATGTTTTGTTTTTATTAATATTGTTATGTACTGCTATGTTCAATTATACTATGCCTGATGATATAGACAATTCTATTGAAGATAACAAGAAACAACATAGTAACCATTGTCACCTTGTATTATGGTTTTATATGACTTTTTCATTTTGTGTTTTTCTAGGAATTTGTTTTGTTTTGTCTTGCTTTGTTTTGTTTTTCCCTTTAATACAGAAAGGATAGATATACATGTAGAGACTCATACATGTGTATAACTTCTAAACAGTTTATGAGAACTGATTATATAATGCATGATGAAATGAACTACTTTGAAGAAAGAGACACTAAGGTACCCAATGCTGATTCCATAGCATCATAATGTGAAATCAAGCAATACTATTAGTCTTTGTTCAGAGTGATTTTAGTCTGTTTTGTTTTATTTAATCTCAACATATGTGAAGATACAGACAGCTATTTTGAAGAGAATGAGAGACACTATGACAGCTATTGTTGACTTCCTTATTGTCTGGTCTTGAAGACATAAAATGTCTTCATCATCCTGTTTGGATCAGTTTTATACTATGTTGTTTTGTATGAATTCACTGTATGTGAAGATATGGACAACTATTTGGAAAAAACAAGAGACAGTATGATAGCTAGTGAAGAACTCCGGTTGTCTGGCTTTGAAATCTGTGTCTCTTACATTGTTTTCTTATGTTCTGTTTTGTTATGTTTAATTTTATCTTCTTTAAAATAAATTTTTAAAAAAATTAATTAAAAAAATTCAAATTCCCAAGCAGATTAGTGGGGTATTTTATAGTAATTTTCAAAGATTTGCTAGGGGATTAAACTTATAGAATGTTTTCTCTTGTATCTCAGAACCTCATAAAGTACTTTGGGGACACAGTGGGAACTAAATAAATATTTGTTGAAAAAATGAGTGAATGAATGAAGTCATTTTCAACCTGCAACTTGAATACTAGCAAATATCTGTACCAGTGGAGCAAGTTATTTATACAATTACATAATCTATCTGGATAAACATAGAATTGTTTTTCATTTTTAAAATTTTTAAATCCATAATTGACACATAATGATTATGCAATGTGATGTTTTAATGTATTGTATAGTGGTCAAGTTAGGATAATTAACATATTCATCACCTCAGACACATCAATTTTTGGTGATAATAGTCATATCCTCTTTTCCACTGATCTTGAAATGTATAATACGTTACTATTAGTTATGGTCACCTTTACATGTAATAGACCCCCAGTGCTTATTTTTCCTATCTTAACTTCATATCCATTGACAAACTCTGGCTCTCTTTCTTTTTCCTTATTTATCCTACTTCTGTGTGTTTGTCAACTGTGAAAAAATACCTGAGATAATTAACTTAATAATGAAAAAGTTTTATTTTGCCTCATGTTTCAGAGGTTCCAGTCCATGGTCTCTTGGCTGAGTTGCTTTGGGCCTATGGCTACAGATACAGTATGGTGGGACATGTGACACACAAGCCCCCTTATGAAGGCTAGAGAGCCAAAAGAGAGAAACCGGAACACATCCTCAAGGCCACACTCCCGATGACCTAATTGGTCTCTGCTAGGCCCCGTCTCCTAAAGGTTTCATCACCTACCACCAAGCTGTCAAACATAGATCAGAGCACAAAGTACGAACCGTACTCTACTTTCAACTTCTGTGACCACAGCTATTTTAGATTCCACATATGATACAGAGCATGTGTCTTTCTGTGCCTGACAACATAATACCTTCCAGTTCATCCATGTCATTGCAAATTATGGAATTTTATAACTGAATAGTATTTCATGGTATGTATATTTCACATTTTTATCCACTCATCAGTTGATGGACACTGTAGTTATTTCCATTTCTTATCTGTTGTGAATAGTGCAGCAAGGAATATGGGAGGGCAGATGTCTTGTCAACAGACTGATTTCATTTCTTTTGGATACAGATTCAGCAGTGAGATAGCTGGATCATATGGTAGTTCTATTTTTAATTTTTATGGAACCTTCCACACTGTTTTCCATAATGACTGTACTGATTTACATTCTCACCAACAGTGTCTAAGAGTTCTCTACTTGTTCTCCAGCACTTGTTTTATTTTTCTGTTTTCTTCTTCTCTTTTTGACAACAGTCATCCTAAGTGGGGTGAGTGAGATTTCAGGTGGTTTTTGATTTGTATTTCACTGATGATTAATGATACTGAGCATTTTATCATATATTCCATGGCCATTTGTATGTTTTTTCTTCCCTTGTACTTAGAAATGAAGTGAACATTTTCCACTAAACATAACTTACAAGTTTTATCATCCTCAAGATCTGTTGTGTATGGAAGTGTTGGAAAAATGTGCCCTTGAACCAAATCCAAAAGGTTGCCTGTTAATACAGTCTGTATTAAGAATGATTTTAAAAACATTTTAAATGCTTGAAAACAATCAGAAGAGTAATGTTTTGTGACAGGTAAAAGTTACATATGATTTAAATTCCATCAGAGCATTGCTGTGCTCACTATTCTGTACATCACTTATAGTAGCTTTTATACTGTGGCTGTAAAACTGCACAGAGTCCCACAGAGCCTAAATTATTTACTGTCTGGTCTTTTACAAAAAAAGTGCCAACTCATAGTTCAGATGTAAAACTGTCCAATGGAGACAGAGTATTCACTTACGAGCTGTATTGAATGCTACGGCAGCCTACTAAATTGACAGGTCATACCTGCAAAGGAAGGTCCAAATTATATTTTTATTTTAATACCTTGAAAATTATAATGGCAGCACATTTTCTTTTTCTATTTCATTACCCCTAACTGGAAAGACCAATCCTATGCAGTGTAACAATGTTATTTGAAACTATATTAATACAAGATACTGTCAAATGCCAAGATTGCTTCCAACCTCCTCATACCAGGACTAACAACCCGTCTTTGTACCTTCTGGGTCCCAGGCTTCCCTGCCAGCTCTATCTGAACTGTAGGCACCACAATACTAGCAATACTAGCATCTCCCTGCAAAGTTTGAGACAGGATTTTAAAAACTGAGTCCTTGCATCTTCTGTGAAAACTGAAAAAGTTTATCTATATCTTCAATGTATGAAATTGTTGAATTCTTATTTCTTTTTCAGGTTTGAGATTTTTATTTTTATGACTATTGTTTTCTCCCACAGCAGACATACCTTTTTTCCAACAAATTCCTGAGTGAAACCAAGGATTATGCTGGAAGGGAACAGCTTAATTATTGTTATTCAAAGCAAAGTTGCTCTAATGTTGATTATTAAAGAGAAAGGGAGGGATGTTTGAACGGGCCTGTATCTTGTATCCTTGACATCGCATAATGCACACTCTCTCCAACTTTAACTTGCTGTTCCCTATGGTCTTTGTAGGGTTCTTTAGAGAGGTAGAAACAAAAAGATACATGTAGATGTTATGTGTAATTACTTTAGCTTTCAAGGATTGGCTCCTGATTGTTGGGGCTGCCAAGTATGCAGGGTGGACCAGTAGGCTGGAAATTTCAATGCAAGACGATGTAATCTTGGACCTACAGGCAGCCTGAGACCGAAGTCCTTTCTTTTCAGGGCACCTCAGACTTTGAAGGCCTCAGCTGACTGGTTAAGGCTCACATATATTGTGAAGGTTAAACTGTTTCACTCGAAGTCTAAAGATTTATATGTTAAAGGTGTGCGTGACACATATAACACCTTTTTCTTTAATGAATTCTGTCAATCTTATTTTTAAATTTAGTGATAGCATGACTTTAAAGTCACTGGAATTTAAAATACTATTGAGATATTAAACTCCTTAGGATTGCTCTCAGTTGTATAGGCTTATGTAATAAGTGAATTATAAATTCAGTGAATTTATGAAGGATATGGTAATATAGTAGAAGAAATATGACACCTAAGGAACCCATGTCATAATCCTGGAACTTGTAAATATTTTACCTTATCTGGTATCTTAGTTATTTTTATTGTTGCTGGGACAAAATACCCAACATCTAAAGTTAACGGAGGAAGAATTTATTTAGCCCACAGTTTGTAGGTTTGTAGAGGTTTCAGTCCATATTCACCTGGTTCCAAGTCAGGGTGGCACATGGCAGAAGGGTTCATGGTGGGCAAATGACAGCAAAAGCAACAAGGGAGGCAGGGACCAGCTTCTTTCTGTGTCTTATACTGTTCATAGATTACCTGCCCCAGGGTGGGTGTAGCACTCATACCCTTGATATTAGCCAGAACTATGCCAAAACAATTGGTGAACTGATTTATTAATCACATACCCTTAATCCTAGTGCCATGCATTCCAGATATAGCCTCTTCTGAAAAGTCTGCCCCCATGACTTCATGAGGGATTGGGGGAACATCTAGACATAAACCATAACAAGTGCAAGGGAAACTAAGGTTACTAATCAACTGACCCTAAAAAAGGAAGATTCTACCAGATTAATCAAACTAGATCCATAATAACCATAAGTCTTTTAATGTGGAAGATGGAAGCAGAAAAAGAAGTCAGAATGGTAAGATGTGCTGTGAATTGAATGGTCTTCTTCACCCCTGCAAATTCATATGTAGAAGCCCCCTTCTGCAATCTGATAGTATTTAGAGGTAGGGATTTGGGAGAGAGATAATTAGGTCAGATAGTATCCTGAGAGTGGAGCCCTCATGATGGGATTAATACCTTCAAAGAATAGACACCTCTGAGTTTCCTCTTCTGCTATGTGAAGACACAGCAAGAAGGTAGCCATCTCCAAGCCAGGAAGTGCGCCCTTACCAGAGCCTGACCATGCCTGTACATTGACCTTGGATCTCCCACCTCTGGAACTGAGAGGAGAGAATGTCTGTTGTTTAAGCCACCCAGTCTGTGGTATTTGTTATGACAGCTTGTGTTGACAAAGACATCCTGTGTGGACTTGGCCTAAATTACTGGCTTTGAAAAGAAGAAGGTAAATCGCAAAGCAAGGAAAGTAGGCAGTCTCTGGAAACTGGAAAAGGCAAGAGGGGTGACAGAGACCCATCAGAAAGGAGCACACTTTGCTGATACCTTGATTTTTGCTGTTAAGTGCAGTCACTCTTATAATCACCCTGGGAGGCCAAGGCAGGAAGATTGTAAGTTCAAGCTGAACCTGGGCAACTTAGCAGTTTAGTAAGACTATCTCAAAAGAAAACATAAAAAACAGGGCTGGAGATGTAAGCTCAGTGTGCAGGCCCTGAGTTCAGTCTCCTGTGCTATGAAAAACAAATAAATCCAAAGAAGAGAATAAATTTGTGTTTTTAAAGCCACTAACAATTATAGCAATTTGTCACAGCAGCAAAAGACAACAAATCCAGACGACATCAGGGGTCAGTATTTTTAGCAAATTCAAATGTATTAAATTTCAAGCTGCAAAAACTAGAGATAAAGGTGTGTTGAAAATATTTCTAGAGCATGTCATTTGCAAAACATCAAAGCCTATCATAACTTTTTCCCTATTGTTTTCAATGTGGGACCTTCACTTCAAACACTATAAAGAGAATCTCATTGGCACTATTGTTTAAATATTATGGAGTAATTTATAAGGAGAAAGTCAAGATTTTATTTGTAGCTAATTTCTACATGTATATTTTAGAACAAAAAATCAGTTATTCTGACCTTTTTATTTTAGGTTTTTGTTTCTGAGATAAGGTCTTGCTATATAGTTCAGGGTGGCCTTGAACTTCTTATTTCAGGTTTTTGTTTCTTAGATAAGGTCTTGCTATATAGTTCAGGGTGGCCTTGAACTCACTATGTAGCCCAGCCTGGCCTCAAACTCACAGTGATCCTCCTGTCTCAACCTCTCGAGTGCTGGGATTACAGGTGTGCTGTGATTTTGACATAATTGGTCTTCCAAGAAGTTCTATCTTTTCTTGGCTTCTAAAAACAGAAAGAAGATAATTGCATAAAAGTCAATATTTAGTCGGGTATGGTGACATGCCTATAATCCTAGCACTTAGGAGGCCGAAGGAGAAAGATTGCTGTGAGTTCCAGGCCAGCCTGGGCTACAAAGTGAGTTCAAGACCAGCCTGAACTCTACACCAAGACCCTGTCTCAACAAAGCAAAACAAAACAAAACAAAACAAAACAAAACAAAACAAAACAAAATTTCCAGTATTTAGTAATGCTATACAAATCATCCTTACTTCATATAAGGAGATATTTTATTTAATTTTTAAACATTTTGTGAATTATTTTATCTTACAAATAAAGAAAGTAAGGCACAATGTTCAGATTGGTGGAGATGCCAGTTGGAATGTAGGCAGGTTGAGATAGTGGGTTGAACCATTTTATCTACTCTTATACCTGACAACTAAATTATGTCCTTAATTGTAGGCATAACAAAACAATTTTAAAAGGAGGAAGTGGGATTCTCATCAGGATTCTAAAATTATCTGTCTTTTCTATCTATCTACCTATCTTCTGTCACCTATCATCTATACATCATCATCATTTATCCAGCCATCTATTGATCACCTTTGGTATGAATTGAGGGAGAAAATTCCTAATCAAATAGGCTGGGGTTAGAAATTGTAAAAGAAGTGAACAAAAGCTTTTTTTTTTCCTACGATCGTTCTTGCCTTTTCCCAGGAGACTCTTAAGAAAAAAGAATTTATCCCCAAATATAAAAACAAGTTATTCACAAATTCCTTTCTTATCTACTTTCTTTCCTTCCATGCAGGGTAAAAAGAAGCCATATTTGGAGTTTGATGACCATAGGTCCTCTACATCACCCTGAAGGAGGTAATGCAAGTTAATGGAAAGTTCATTAAAATAGAAACCAAATATATGGGTTCAAATCCCTCCATGGATGGAAAATTAAATGTCTCTACTGATGCCTTTCTATTTGGAAAATGTGGCTATGTATACCTCCTTTCCTGGATATTTTTTGTGGATTAAATAAAATAACAGAGCGTGTGCACAGAGTAGGTGCTTAGTATTCCTGGGAATATGTCCCCTACCCTCCTCTCTGCTCTGTTCTCCTGACTCTTCTGTGTTTGAGACCCAGAGCTGCACGTACTACTTTTGTGCCCTAGGGAAAATTTCTTAATATCTGCAATCTCTTAATTTCTTTTATCTATAAAAAGAGGAATTTGACTGCCTTTTTTTTTCCCTCAGCAGTAGATAAAAATGTGTTTATGGGCTTTGAAAGCTAAATCACTATTCAGCTAGTGATATCATGTTAATCTTTCTTAAGTTCTTTAACTTGAAATTTGTTGTGTAATTAATAGCAAAACACTATATATGCATTCTCGCTGAGACGCATGGTGTTCATAAATTTGAATTTGTTCTTGTCATGTGCTTAACACTTGATCAGGGGCTTCTCGTTCCCTTAAAACAGAATAGTTTGCTTAATGAAGGCTTCCTTTGGTCCTTGCCTCTGTGTCTAACCTCATCTGAAACTTGTTTCTCTTCACTTCATATTTTTTTTTTTTTGGTTTGGGGATCGAACTCATGACCTTATACTTGCCAGGCAGGTGCTTGTGCCACTGAGCTAAACCCCTAGCCCTTCACTTTGTATTTTTAATGTTTTACAGCATACCAGTGCATTCCTTTGTAAGCAGATGTCTAGGAACCTTTTCCTGCTTTCCCTCTTTCTTCTACGTTCACATTCTTACCCTTCAACTCTTACCCTGACAGTCACTTTCTCCAGAGAGAATTTTATTTTTCTCACAGTTTTCTACCCAACTGGACCAGCTCCCACATTATCCACACTTGATTCTTGCTCCTTACGTTTTTCTTCATGTTATTTGTATCAGTTAAAATTGTATTTGAGTAATTGTTTGGTATGCATTCCCTTGAAAGGTTAAGTACTGTTCATACCTGTATCCATAGCTTTTAGACACTAAGGTGTGTCTACCTTTGGAGATAGGATGTTTAAAAGGTAATTAAAGTAAAATGAAGTCATCTGGTGTACACACAGTTTGCTTATATATTGCATTGAATGAATAAAAGAATAAAACTAGGACCTGGACTGAGTATAAGAGGTTAGGTCATGCCTTCCTATCAAACAGACGGTCAGTGGCAAAGCCAGCGCTTGCATCTGACAATTTAAAGCTAAGTCTCTTGCTTAACTACATTCTTTTTCACTTCTGATTTATTTGAAAATATAACTGATTTATTTGAAAAGTCTAATAACATTATAATTGAGACAAGCATCTTTTTAAATATTTATTTTTAAATTGGTAAACATGGAACGTGTTTGTGATGAGCACCATGTTGTTCTCATATCTGGATACATTGTGGAATGGCCAGATCCAATTACTTAACACACATATAGCCTCATGTGAGATAGCAGTTTTTAGCACTGTCAGAAATAAGTCCTCTCGAACCCCTCATCTGAAATTGCTTCAAGAGGAAAATATTTTTTAAAATGTGGTAAGGTGGCAAGACAACAATGGTTCTTAAACTGTCATCGCGGGAATGTGAACAGAGAAGGGCAGAAGACAAACTTGTGCCCCGTGATTAAAATCGAGGGGCTCCATAATTGCTCTTTCTATTATGAGAAGAGTGTGAATGGGAATTTCAAAGAGTTCCTAGATTATTAGCCCGAGATTGTAGTTAGTTGTGGCTTCAAAGGTTTGTTCCTAGCAATTCTGTAGTGAGCAATCATCAGCTTACATATGAACGTGCATGATCATCATCATTCTGGAAAAATCAGCAGTGGCCCTCTCAACTGCTGAGTCAGCACCTCAGCGTCATTGCTTATGGTCAGTTGTCACATAGGATGATGACATTAGTTTGCTAGAATTGTTGTAACAAAATACTGTGAATTGGATGGCTTAACCAGACATGTATTTTCCCACAGCACTGGAAGCTACAAATCTAAGTCAAGTAGCAGGGTTGATTTCTTCCAAGGCCTCTCTCACTGACTTGTAGGTGGCTGTTTTTTCACACTGTGTTCTTGTGGTGGTGTTGTCTCTGTGTACATGCTTCTCAATCTCTTCTCATAATGACACTAGTCAGGTTGATTGCACCCATATAAGCTCGTTTTATTTAATTACCTTTTTAAAGCCCCATTTCCATACATAATCATCCCTTGGTCAGTTCCAGGACCCTGCCACAGATACCAAAATCCACAAATACCCAAATTCTTTCCTCATGTTTGTGTATTTTATATCATCTCTAGATTATAATTCCCCACACAGTGCTACTAAGATAGTTGTTATATTATTCTGCTTAGAAAATAATGACAAGAAAAAATGTACAAATTTGGTTCAGATACATTTTTTTCCAAATATTTTCGATCTGTGGTTGGTTGAATCTGTCAATATGGAATATGTAGACAAGGACTGTGTGCTATACAGTCACATTCCAAGATACTGAAGATGAGGACTTCAACAAAGCAATTTGAAAGGGAAGGCTTACAGCTCAGTCCTTAATAGTGATAGTCAAATTAATTAAGAGCTTGCTAGCCGTAGATTCAGACCTGTTGGAATGGATGCTGGCCATAGCTGGGGTCAGCATTGGGAGCCCCCTTTTTAATTTCAGAACTGGTGTGTTCTGCATGCGCTTAAAACCAGCACCATGTCTGCCAAGGTCTGCTGCCAGCTGGAGCAGTAGCCAGGCTTTACTCTCTCTTGACCATAGGGGTCAAGTGCCTGAATCTCTGAGTACTCTAAACCTGATTGTGAGGAATAGCTTCTCTATACAGCCACCATTCTGGAACCAGTGTGGCTGCCACCATTTTGGAACACTGTGTGGCCTCCATCACCACTCTGTGGCTTTCTCCTCAAAGCAAAGTCTTTCACTTTTGTAGTTTTGAGACTGCAAAGGGTGGACACACATTACGTCCTGGTATGCTCCCGGGCCATCATTTTTATTGTTTCTTCTCAGCAGTCAGAATCTCAGCTCTGTCTTTACAGTCCACAGCTTTGCTGCAGCTTCCTTTTAGGCCAAATCATCCTGCAGGGCTCTTTGCTTGATTCTCAATGTAAATCTGGCTAAAAGCCTCCAACAACAGCCATGCCACAGTCAACATTTGACTGTCTTGAAATTTCTTTTGCCAGATTAATTAATCCACTGTCCTTAATCTCAGTCTCAGGCAATGTCTCTGGACAGGATCAAAATGCATACAAAATTTCTGCCAAGCCATAACACATAGTCTGGAGTCCAGCACCCAATGCAGTCTTTCTTCCCAGTAGAATCCTCCTGAGCCTGGTCTTTACTGGCAAGATGTCTACCAGCCTTCTGGTCTTCTGAGCTCTGACCAGAATCTCCCATACAGAATAGCCTAAGGTGTTCTAGGGCTGCTCTTTCAAGTGACATCTCCAAACCTTCCCAAACTCTTCCCACAAGCCATTCCCAAAGGCTCTTGAACCACACAGTCAGGTGCAGTCACAGCAATGATGCCACTTCACTGGTACCAAATTCTGTCTTGGGTACTTTTCTCTTGTTACTGAGACAAAATACTTGCACCCAAAGTTAAGGAAAGAAAGATTCACTTAGCTCACAATTTGTGGAGGTTTCAGTTCACAATCAGCTGGCTCCAAGGTAGAGTGGCACAGAGCAGAGGAGCAACAGTTCATGGTGGTAGAAAACAGCACAAGCAACAAGAGGAAAAGGGGAGGAGCACAAGGAGAAGACTCTTTCTCTCCCTTGTGTTGTATGTAGGCCACGCACACTTGGTTGTGGCGCTCACACCTACAATCCCAGCCTTGGACCATGAGTCATTCACAAACTCTAGAAGCCCACCTCCCTGACTGCATGAGGCTTTGAGGAGACATCTAGACCCAAACCATAACACCAGTTAAAATGCTTTCTGAGGATTCAAACTTGAGTGGGTGGAAGCCATTGTCCAAGGGGGTGCAGTGAGAATGGTAAGGAGATGGGTCAGAGGGAAGGCAGTTTTAAAGTCTGTTTAAGAGTCTCTAGTGATTCCAATGCCCACCTCTCAGCTATTGTAGCAGAGGAAATGGCACCCAGGCATCTTAGATGATAAAGCTGTAAATGTTGCATTTTCTTTTATCTTAGTTCACGAGCAGAGCCTGAGGTTGTCTTGGTCTTCCCAAGTCCCAGCATGGGGAGCTTGCCTCTAGGAGGTCTGAAAAGTGACAGAAGAATGAATGAGACTTGCTCCTTATATTAGCTACTTTCAAATATGAAGATTGTGAGTGTATTGGAGAAGGTAGAATTGGTGATGTAGGGGGTGATGGTACAGATTCAGAGGTAGGCAGGGGACCTCTGAAAGTATTGGCATGCTGATCTAAGGTGCTCAGAGACAAGCATTAAAAATCATGGTTACTTATCTTTTTTGTTGTTGTTTTGGTACTGGGGATCAAACTCAAGACCTTGTACTTGCCAGGCAGGTACTGTGCCACTGAGCTATATCCCTGGACCTGGTTGCCTGCTATAATACAGATCAAAATGAATCAATTTAAAGAAAAGTATAAAGTAAATAATAATATAAATGGTATACAAATATGACAAAATCTTGAAAGTGGTATAAAAACCATCAAAGGTTTAGAATTTCTTTTTTTAAATTTTTTTTTATTTTAAGAGGGAGTAAAATTAAACACAACAAAACAGAACACAATAGGACATAAGAAACCATAAATTTCAAAGCTAGACAACCAGAGATCTTCACTATCTGTCATATTGTCTCTTGTTTTCTTGCAAATGGTTGTCCATATCTTTGCATATGGGGAGCTCATACTAAATAACATAGCCAATCTTTTCACAAGCAGTGTAGTTCACTGGCTCCCACTTGCTAAGAGGGGGGCATGGGACAGGGGACAGGACAACATGAGATGTCTGATTCTCAGCCCACACACCAGCAGGATCACAGCCACCCCCCAGAGAGGGGAAGAGTTCCTTGTTCTCCTGGCACCCTGAGTCAACCGCACAGTGCAGGTCCCGATGTGCCAGGGTCTCTTTCCTTCGGGCTACCGAAAGTCTGCCACATTCTCAGCTGCTCCCCAGAGAGGAGAGGAGCTCCTTGTTCTCCCGGCACCCCCAGTCAACTGCACTGTGCAGGTCCCGATTCTCCAGGGTCTCTCTCCTTCAGGCCGCCGAAAGTCTGCCACACTCATAGCCGCCCCCCCAGAAAGGGAAGGAGCTCCGTGTTCTCCCAGCACCCCAAGTCAACCACACAGTGCAGGTCCTGACGGGCCAGGGTCTTTCTCCTTTGGGCCACTGAAAGTCTGCCACACTCACAGCCGGCCCCCAGAGAGGGGAGGAGTTCCTTGTTCTCCTGGCACCCCAAGTCAACCGCATGGTGCAGGTCCCAATGCTCCAGGGTGTCTCCCCTGCAGGCCCCCTAAAGTCTGCGATACTCACCTACTATTTCTTTCTGATGAATTGACCATTCCATTTCCAAAGTTCTGAAATGGCCAACAGACCACAGAAAGAATTCTCTTTAGGCTCCTGTTTGAAACCAGCAGCTACAGCAATCTGCTGGCCTTGCTTCAGGGCCAAAGGTTTAGAATTTCTGATATAGTCTAATTAAAAAAACATTTGACTAGGATTCTGAGTCAGGAGACCTGGATTCTTATCATGAAGTTTATCTAGTCTCATTTTTTTCCTACTCAACAAATATTTATCAAAGTTGTACTACATATTAGCAAAGAAGTTACTGTGTGGTTCAAATAAATTATTAGTGGAGGGAGAAATAGGCTGTTGAAAATTTTTTGCATAATGACCTCATATTTCAATTTAAACTCTTTTGAGTAATGAGTCTCATTTCAAAAGATAGAGTAGATTTAAATTAAAGTGAGATATTTCCTTTCTGCACCAAGTAGGAAAATGAAATGAATGTTAGTGGATGAAGGCATTAAAATCAGAAACAGAGATGCCCTTTTCCATTTAACAGCTTGCACAGATAGAAATATCCACTTTTAACCAGACCTTTTTTATATGGTGCTGGGAATACACATGGTACCTTGCAAAATGAACGTAGAAATGACAAGGTCCTTTCCCAGAGCATCTCAGACCTGAACATTGTTGGACAAAACTACACAGCAGAGCAGTAGACTGTGTACTTGAGGGGATGCTGTGGAAGAGGTCATGCTAGGCCCTGGGCTGAAGGTATAAGAAATGAGCTATTGGAACTGGAAGGTTAGGGCAGGAAACTTAGGCAGAAGAGCATGCCCTAGATTTCTCAGTGAGAAGAAATAATAAACGTGAGGTGAAGGGGACCCAGAAAGGTGAATCAAGGATGCCTGTACATCAAGAAATAACAAGAGTCTATTTAACATGATTTCTCCTTTCCCTTGACATTTGAATACAAACTGTCTTATTCTACTTATGTTATTTATAAGAAAATGCCTGAGACTGGGTATAGTGGTACTTCAGTTCACAAATGCTTTCATTTGTGAACAATTTGGTTTGTTCGGCAAAATTTTGTTTTTGTTTGTGAATTGTGCATCGAGTGACAAACGTGGCCATTTGTCCTGCAAGAATGTGAACATAACCTGAATCAAGTTCATGAACCAAGATACGACTGTAATTTGCACAGAGTAGAAATCTATTTTTCATGATTCTGGAGGTGGAGAAATTAAAGATTGAGGTGCTGGTATATGTGACTTTGGTGGCAGTCTTTTTTCTGTTGTCTTTACATGGTGGAAGGAGCCCAAAGGGCAGGGATGAGTGCTGTATCCTCCCATGGCAGAAAAGATAGAAAGTCAGAAGAGGGCCTAGCAACTCCCTCTAACTCTTTATATGGTTTCCAGTCCCATTCTGTGACTTAGCTCTCAAGACTTAGCTGCTGAAGATCCCATCTCTGAATACCGTAACACTGGGCTTTGAATGATAGCACATGAATTCAAGAGGCATCCCTGGAACAGAGCTATGCTAGCATGTAGCACACAGCTCACGGAATCTTTTTGTCCTGACCTGTCCCAATGAACACAGATTTCTCCATGTTTACAGAGGAAATATTACAGGGGGCAACTGGGTACACTTCCAGGGAGCTTTATCAGTTTGATCAGTGGAGTCCACGGGTAGGGCTTTGCAATACATCCGGGTGTGTGCAGTGAGTCAATAAATGCTGCGAGAAAGGCAAAGGTATCCAGGTTCCCATGAGCGCTTCTGGCATCAAACCTGTGGCCCTGCATACGGACAGTTGCCAGGGAGGGTCCTTTGCCTTTGCCCAGCTGCCTCATCCCCACCACTCTGCCCTGTACCAACCTGTACCAAGGTTAACTTACCATGGTGTCCTTTCCTCTTGGGCTCCAGTTGGTCTAATTTTCTCTTACTTTGAGTCATAACAATAATAACAACTAATATTTCTTGAGTAGTCTCTGCCCAGCGCTGGTCAAAGCACTTCATATGTGACATCTTCCTTATTCTTCATCATAAGTTGTAGTAGAAAACTCCACTTAGGATGTGACAGAATGGAGGCTCAAGTGGGTTAAGTGATTTGGTCAAGGTCACTTAGCTAATAAGTGGTGAGAATGGAATTTGAACTCATTTTCCTGTTCCTGGCCTTGTTTTTAACCATCTTACAATGTCTTTTCTTTTCTCTTTTCTTTTCTTTTCTTTTCTCTTTTCTTTTCTTTTCTTTTCTTTTCTTTTCTTTTCTTTTCTTTTCTTTTCTTTTCTTTTCTTTTCTCTTTTCTTTTCTCTTCTCCTTTCTTTCTTTCTTTCTTTCTTTCTTTCTTTCTTTCTTTCTTTCTTTCTTTCTTTCTTTCTTTGAGACAGGGTCTCGCTATGCAGTTCAGGCTGGCTTGGGGCTCACTTTGTAGCGCAGGTTGGTCTTGAACTCATACCAACCTTCTTGCCTCAGCCTCCCACGTGTTGGGATTACAGGAGTGTGTCACCATGCCCAGCTATTTTATAAATTCAGCTCCCAGAAAGCCTCAATGAAGCTGAAAGGAGTTGTGGAGAGGGTTAGGGATCTCAGTCAAATGTGTCTCACAACATTATCTCCTCTTACAACCTTACCTCCTATAAAAGAGCATCCATCCTTTGAATGCTTTCCCTGACAGATTGTCAGTTTGCTTCTCCTCAGGTAATAGTGGTGACCTGGAATGTGATGCCACATGAGGCAGCCTAGCCCATTTTTAAATAGCTCTGACTGTCTCCCAGTTTTTCCATATTTTAAGTGAAAATAATTTCTCTCCCTATTTTCACCTGCATGTCCTAATTCTGTTTCCTGGAGCTCTATAAAATAAGTCTTTTCTTTCTTCTGACAGACAAACCTCTAAATACTTGATGACCCAAGGGCATTTGGAACATGTTTTTTACTATACCCCAGCCTTCTTTCCTTTATGTGCAGCAGAAACACAAAATTTCATTAGCTAAATGCAATGGCCTTTTGCATTCATTCATGTGAAGAGCTTATCATTTGTGCCTATTAGCCCAGATTGACACATATGAAAGACTAGCTTTATTGTAGTATATTTGATTGCAACATTAAATAGACCACTGTACAGTCCGCAGAGTTTGCTTTTGAACTTTGGTCATTTGGGACACCATCTTCCTGCTGGGCGATGTTGAGTACTTGGTACCTGTTAAGTAACTGAGTACCTGGTACTAAACTGTTAAGCCAAACCATTGATGCCTTCATAATTTAGAAACAACAAGAGAAGAAATACAACAGTGTAATTGTACTTTTGTGAAGATGGAGGGCTAAAATGTGATCACAGGGAGGACCTTGGAAGAGATGAGGAGGTTCCTGGGATGGGCCTGTGGGACGAAGCCTGAAGTGTCAGAAACCTCCAGGATACAGGAACTGATGCCATCAAGGGACAGATCAAACTAGAATAAATTCAGCAATGGCACAGTGATTTCTGGTTTCATTTGGGCGGGGTACAGAGCGCATTACTTTTGTTAAATTAGGCATACTAGTTAGTCACAGAAGTTGTTAGTTTACATTTGCTTGTGTTATATTTGCGTTCATGTTAGAAATTTCCAGGAGGCTCAAGATCTTTTGTGTTTAGTGAGACACTTGAACTTTATAAAGATGACTCCATCTTGTTACTGGGACTTCCTCTGCTTTGTTTAACTGTTCTGTATTCAAAGGTAACTGAGCTTATCTTGGTGGGAATTCAACTAGATACATAATTGTGGGAAATTCTTGCTCTTTTGGGGCTTCAGTTTTCTCATCTGTGAAATGAGGGAGTTCCTTCTAGCTCTGAGACTCCCTTTTATTCTGGTATGATAGTTTCATATATAGTCCTAGATATAGGACTTTATTTGTACTTATACTTCTATTTGATATGATAGTTTCATACAAAGTATAAATCTAACCGAAACATTCTCCTTACAACAGCTACCATGCTGTAGACTGAGTTATTGGTTGCAATTTTTCATTCTCCGATACAGTCGTTGTCTTTCCATTTGTCTGGGGGTGGGAAAAGCACATCTCCCTGCCCCTTGGCACTTGGTCAAGTGTCTGGGTCTGACCAATGGGACATTAGCAGATGTGACATAGACAAAGGTTTGATGTATGCTTGTACATGCCTTAGGTATTGAAATAAAAGAAATACAAATCAAACCTATGAACAACCCCAGAGCTTATAGCACTAGACTAGCTAAACCTTAGAAAGTGCATAACTGAAAAATATGTATCAACTGTTGAAATTTTGTTGTTGTTTTGCAATTAATTAATCATGAAAATAAGGCATGCTTGATTTAGGACCTGACCTAAATCTATGTTCAGTGGATTTGTTGCACACATTCATTTCAAATCTTGTTAGATGTTTATGTTCTATGTTTTATTTATACTCTATATTTCACTTGTGCATATTTGATTGAACTTTACTGCCTTTTAGCGACCAACTCTTTATCAGCGTGGTTAGGATTTTCTTTCACAGGGATGTAAGTCATTAAAGAAAGGCAGTTTTATCATTCCACCTACTTATTTCACTGTCATTTATGAGTGTAACTCCAGATTTCAAGGGCTGAAGTGACTCTTACTTTCTTAATAAGCCATCTGAATGCAGCGATTTGAGTTTGAACACACACTAGGTGGCTCAGCTATTGAGCTGTGGACTTCGCGCTCCCAGTCGTGGCCCCAAGCCCTTAGCCACAAACTTCACCTGCAAACAGTTATTTACTGCCACCAAGCAGTGGGGAGAGATTGCCATGCAAGGAAGGTGTCAGCAGTCTTTGGGGGCTTAAAATTACACATTTTTTTCTACCATACTGTGCCCCAAAATTGACCAATTTGTGCCTGCCACAGGCTGATACCATTTGCTTTTTCAGTTGTTTAAGGCACAGCCTTTGCCCTCCGTGATTAGACTTTCCTTGATCCTCCATTATAAGATCAAACAAAGTGATCCCATTTGTATCTTTGAAAGCTGTGACCTGAGATTCCCATTAGCTCCTCCCCTACTGCTGCTAGGTTCTTTGGAATTTGACAGCTGCACTGTGTATCCAATACACTGTGTGCTTAGTCAGGGGAGCTGGGTAAAATTTGAGATATTGCTATATCACTAGGGAAATGGCAAACCCACACTATAGATCTTTTAGAATATTTTAGTTTCACTGTATCCTTCATGTTATTTGATGACTTTCCCTTACTAATATTCCCAAATCTTTTCATGACACCCAGAACATTTAGTCTATCAGCTCTTTATGGTACAAGTGACAAAGAATGATTGGTAATAGAAGGGCCATTATGGCAAAATAATCAAAGAAAAAGTATTTCAATCATGCACAGGTTCTGAATTTGCGTTTTCCACTCTACAGGTGTTGGTTGATGCAAGATTCCCAGGAGTGACATCATGTTCTTGCATATCTGGATGAGAGGACCGAGTAGAAGACAGCAAGAACTATCTAACCTTCCTCAGGGACTCAGAAATGCTTGCCCAGATCATCTTGTGATTCATTCATGCTGTGTTTGACAGATGCAACACTACCAGTTTTGGGGATGATGAAGCAAATATTTTAGTCATATATTACAATAAAATAAACGTAACTTAGGGGTAATGATATGTCCTTACATTTTTTAGTTTTTTATTTTTATTGGTATATGTTTGCAGTAAATAATGTTTATATGCCTTGTGTAGAGTTGGTGCATGTGTGTAAACACATCTTAATTTCTTTTTCATCCCGTTGTCCTTCTTTCCCTTTCCACCTCCTTTCATCTCTTGATGCCCTTCCATTATGTAAAAGATCTATTTACTAATGTTTATATTTTATTTTGCTCTTTTGTATAATTTTGGTTTCTCATACAGGAGAAACCATGCAATGTTCAAGCTCATGTATCTGATTTATCTCGCTTAACACTGAGACCTCAAGATGCATCCATTTTCCTACAAGAGACGGAAGTTTATCACTTATGGCAGAGTGGTAACCCACTGTGTACAAATGTTCTATTTCCTCTACCTGTTCTTCTGCTGGTGGACATGTAGGCCACTTGCAAGACTTAGCAATTATGAGTTGTACCGCTATAAATATGGGTGCGCAAGTATCACTGAAATAGGATGTCTTTACCACTTTCTGAACAATACATAGAAGGAGAATGGCTAGGTCAAATGGAATTTCTAGTTTGCGTTTTTAGGAAATTCCACACTGATTTCTATAGTAATTGTACTAGTTTATATTCTCATCAACAGTGTAGAGGAGCTCCTTTCCCCCTTCATACTTGTTAGTGTTTCACTTCTTTTTTAATTTTTATTTTAAAGAGAATAAAACCAAGCAAAATAAAGCAGAATAAAGCCAAACAAAGCAAACCTGTATAAGTGGCACAGAACTTCAAAACAAAATCATAGGAAATCAACAATGGTTACCATAATGCCTCTGTTGTCTTCAGAATAGCCGCAGATACCTTCGGACCATAGTAAAATCAAACAAAATAGAGCAGAATAGAACCAGTAAAAACAGAACAATGAATGAAGCAAAGGACTTCAAAACAAGACAATAGTAAATTCAAAATGGCTACCATAATATATCTCGTTATCTTT
The DNA here is from genome assembly GCA_004027295.1 of Dolichotis patagonum. Lineage (NCBI taxonomy): Eukaryota > Metazoa > Chordata > Mammalia > Rodentia > Caviidae > Dolichotis > Dolichotis patagonum. The sequence continues at coordinate 3,590 of PVJX010029672.1, read as the reverse complement.
GCAGTAGCTGCCCATGCCATCAGATATAACAAAATCAAACAAAACAAAACGGAGTAAAACCCAAAACCCAACAAAACATTGAAAATGATACAGGGCTTCAACACAAGACAATAGGGAATTAACAATGGCCACCATCCTCAGAAGGAGATTCTCCATAGATGCCAAATTGCATATTATTATCCTCTGAATAGAGGATCAGACCACCGGCCCTACACCTGCAAATTCAGTGAAACATCAAACATCACATGCATCAAATTGAATTTCATCTCAATACCTATCATCACAGCCGGTGCTTCTCCATATCAGCTGGTCACTTACGGCGGTGGGGCGGTTTGGGCTCTTCTTGTTTCCCAGCCTGAGCACCAGAAGGGGCTGTGGTCTGGCCTTCCCCACAGCAGTCCACACATGGCACTGATTTGCAGGATTATTTGACTTCTCGATGATAGTTGTTCTTTCTGGAATAGATGAAATTTCAGTGTTTTACGTTGTGTGTCTCTAATGGCCAGACATGTTGAAAATTTCTGAACGTAGTTATTGTCTATACTTCTTCTGAGAAGTGTTTGCACATTTCAGTCACTTATTATTGGATTGGAAATTTTACTTTGGGGATCTAATTTTTATTAGTTTTTAAAATATATTCTAGACACCATCTAAGGAATTGTTGGTAAAATTTTATTCACATTCTGTAAGTCGTTTCTTCACTCAGTTGGCTATTTACTTTGATGTGCAGAAGCTTTTTAATGTAATATAACCCATTTGTTGATTATTGGTGCTATTTCTTGTATAATTGGGATTCTGTTCAGAAAGTCCTTGCCTACACTATGTCTTCAAGAGTTTAAGTTATTTTATCATCAATTTTCCTGCTTTAACATTTGGATCTTTGGCCCATTTTGATTTCATTACTTTTATACATAGTGAGAAATATGAGTCTAGATTCAGTCCTCTGCATGTGTATAACTAGTTTTCACAACACCATCTGTTAATGAGACTATCTTATTACGTTTGGGGCCCCTTTGTTAAAGCGAATGTGCCTGGGATTGTTTCTGTAGCCTCTACTCTGTTCTTCTGATGCAAATGTTTGCTTTTGTGCCAGTACCTGCTTCTTTTATCACTGTAGATGTGGGATATAACTTGAAGCTCAGAATAATATGCCTTTTGCGTTGTTCTTATTCTTTAGGGTTGCTTTTACTTTTCTGAACCTTGTCTAGTTCTATATGAGTTTTAGGACTGTTTTCTCTAGTTATGTGAAGAAAGCTATGTGTAGTTTTAAAAGTTAAATTTTTAGTACATTTTAGGTATACATAATAATCAAATTCATCACAGGGAATTTGTACCTGCATGAGACATCTTGATTCTTTTTCTCCCTTCCCATAACCCCTTTCAACCTCTCATTTCCTCCTTATTTACAAAAGCTTTGTTTCCATTTTTCCTTCTTTTATCATTTTTTTTTCTTTTCCCTTCCTTTCCCCCTCTTCCCTTCCTTTCCCCGGTCTTCCTTCTCTATCTCCTTTTCTGATTTGAACATTTTCTTCCTATTTCATAATATCTATTACACATTTTTGTCCTTATTTATACTTTTAGTTTTTCTTAATGGAGAAACAGTGCAGTACTTAAACATGTCCAATTTATTTTGCTTAAGAACATGGTCTCAGAGTGCACCCATTTACCTAGAAAGGTCTCAAGTTTATCCTTCTTAATGGCAGAGTGGTGCTCCATTGTATAAAGAAAACATATCTTTTTTATTCATCCATCTACTGATGGGCATTTGGGCTGTTTCCAGGATTTAGCTATTACAAGCTGTGCCACTATAATATGGATGTGCATATATCACTGTGATATGGTGCTTTTCATTCTTTTGGGAAGATATCCAGAAGGGGAATACCTGGGTCAAATGGAATCTCTAGTTTTAGTTTTTTGAGGAGTCTCTACCCTGATTTCTATAGTGGTTGCACCACACTGCAAGAGTGGAGAGGCATTTCTTTTTCTCTGCAGCTCCGCCAGAATTGGTTATTGGTTGATTTCTTGATAACAGCCATTGTTCTGGGGTGAGATGGAGTCTCAGCATTGTTTTAATTTGCGTCTCTCAGATGATCAGTGATGTTAAACGTTCTTTCATATATTTATTTGCCATTTCTACTTCTCCATTTGAGAAGTGTCTATTCATTTCAGATGCCCATTTTTGAACTGAGTCTTTGAATTTGGGGGACCTGATCTTTTGGAGTTCTTTATATATTCTAGATATTAATCTTTTGTCTGAGGAACAGTTGGCAATTTTTTTCCCCACACTATAAGTTGTTTCTTCACTCTGTTTGTGATTTCTCTTGGTGTGCAAAGGATTTTTTTTAGCAAGATGAGATCCCAGTTGTTGATTCTGTGCAATATTTCCTGTGTGGTCTGGGTTTTTTTCATAAAATCTTTGCCAACACCAATGTCTTCAAGAGTTCTACCTATTCTATCTTCCAGCAGATAATGTTTCTAGGTTACTTTTTAGATCTTTGATCCATTTCACTTTTAGTTTAGTTCATGGTGAAGGATTTGTTTTAATATTCAGCATGTGGAAAGCCAGGTTTTCCAGCCCCTACTGTTTAATTTCTTGATATATTCTGCCAATCTGTGTCTTGATTGGGGACTTGGGACCATATGTATGAGCTTTTTTTTTTTCCCTTTCACAGGAGCATTATTGACTTGTTACTGTCATTGCATTATTTTTCTGTTGCTAATAACCTTTTCTTTAGCTATCTGTTTAACTGTTAGTATTGCCTAATGTATTCATTTGATTAGATTTTTTTGGCATTGTTGGCTATGTTGTCTAGTTCTAAGATATCTTTGTGAATTTATTTGCGATGCTGATTTGGTGATAATGAATTTCTGAAAGTGCTTTTGTCATGGAAAGACCTTTTCTTATGAATTTTGAAAGACAACTGTGCAGGACATATCCATATCTTGGCTGGACATATCTTGGCTGGAAGCGTTGTTTCTTTTAGGTCTTCAGGCATCTCATTCTAAGTTCTCCTGGTTTTTGTGTTATGAAGTCTGTTGTAGTTCTAATGGGCATATTTTTATGTGTGATTTGTTGATTTTCTCTAATGTCTCTTAAGATTTTGACCTTATGTTGGGCTTCTGGAATTTTGACTGTGATGTGTTGTGCAGAGGTTCTTTTCTGATCCTGGCTGGTGGGGTTATATATGCATCATGTATCTATATGTTGAGGTCTTTCCCAAAATTTGAAAAATTTTGTATTATTTCTGGAAACAATTTCTTTATGCCATTTGTGCTGTCTTCTGATATTAATTCCAATTAATCTTATATTAGTCTTCTTCATATTATCTAGCAACTGTTGGATTTGTTTTTTGTATTCTCTTGTTATTTACAAGGCATCTCTGAATAACTAATCACTGACATTAGCCTTTTCTTGTGGCTCTGATGCTCTGTCCTCATATTGCTCACATCTGCTGCCCATACTTTCAACAGAGATTTATGCTTGGCACCTTTTCATGGATACAGATTTTTTGCTAAAGTGATCATTCATGATTGTATTGTTTAGTTCATCTTGTTTTTATTAGCATCCCCTGTAAGCTCCCTGTGGTTTT
>PVJX010029671.1:0-22763 GCA_004027295.1 Dolichotis patagonum | reverse complement strand
GGCCCTGGTAAGTGACTGTCATCTGGCAAGCCGCAGCCACCACAGGACCGGGAAAGAAGTAGTAACAGCGCTTCCTGAGATCCGCACCATGTTGGAGGTTAGGGTTCTGAGCCAACCAGTGACAAGCCTGTCTCCCTGGTAAGTGACTGTGGTCTGGCAACCACGGCCACCCCAGGGCGGGAAAACAAGCAGTAACAGTGCTTCCTGAGATCCGTGCGATGTTGTAACTTATGGTGCTGAGCCAAGCAGTGACCAGCCTACTGCCCTGGTAAGTGACTGTGGTCTGGCAAGGTGCAGCCACCCAAGGGCAGGGATACAAGATGTCCCAGCGCTTCCTAAGATCCGTGCCATGTTGGAATTTAGGGTGCTGTGCAAACCAGTAACCAGCCTGCCCCCCGGTAAGTCACTGTGGTCTGGCAAGTGCTGGCCGCCCTAAGGTGGGAAATGAGAAATAACAGCTCTTCCTGAGATCCCCGCCATGTTGGAAATTAGGGTGCCGAGCCAACCAGTAATCAGCCTACTACCCTGGTAAATGACTGTGTTCTGGCAAGCTTTGGCCACCCCAGGGCCTGGAAACCAGAAGTAACAGGGCTTCCTAAGATCTGTGCCATGTTGGAATTTAGGGTGCTGAGCCAACCAGTAAGCACCCTGCCCCCCTGGTAAGTCACTGTGGTCTGGCAAGCCCTGGCCACCCTAGAGTAGGGAAATGAGAAATAACAGTGCTTCCTGAGATCTGCGACACTTTGGAACTTTGGGTGCTGAGCCCACAAGTAACAGGCCTGCTGCCCTGGTAAGTGACTGTGGTGTGGTAAGCCCCGGCCAACACAGTGCAAGGAAACAAGAAGTAACAGCGCTTCCTGAGATCTGCGGCATGTTGGATCTCAGGGTGCTGAGCCAACCAGTAACCAGCCTGCCGCCCTGGTAAGTGACTTAGGTCTGGAAAGCCCTGGCCACCCCAGGGCATGGAAACAAAAAGTAACAGTGCTTCCTGAGATCTGCGCCGTGTTGGACATTAGGGTGCTAAGCCAACCAGTAACAAGCCTTCCGCCCTGGTAAGTGACTGTCCTCTGGCAAGCAGCGGCCAACACATGGCCGGGAAACAAGTAGTAACAGCACTTCCTGAGATCTGCGCCATGTTGGAGGTTAGGGTTCTGAGCCAACCAGTAACAAGCCTGTCTCCCTGGTAAGTGACTGTGGTCTGGCAAGCCACGGCCTCCCCAGGGCGGGGAAAACAAGCAGTAACAGTGCTTCCTGAGATCAGTGCTATGTTGTAACTTATGGTGCTGAGCCAAGCAGTGACCAGCCTACTGCCCTGGTAAGTGACTGTGGTCTGGCAAGGCGCAGCCACCCAAGGGCGGGGATACAAGATGTCTCAGCACTTTCTAAGATCCATGCCATGTTGGAATTTAGGATGCTGAGCCAAACAGTAAGCACCCTGCACCCCTGGTAAGTCACTGTGGTCTGGCAAGCCCTGGCCACCCGACGGAGGGGAAACAAGAAATAACAGCACTCCCTGAGATCCGCAGCATGTTGGAAGTTAGGGTGCTGAGCCCACAAGTAAAAGGCCTGCCACCCTGGTAAGTGACTGTGGTGTGGTAAGCCCTGGCAATCACAGTGCAAGGAAACAAGAAGTAAGAGCAATTCCTGAGATCCCTGCCATTTTGGAACTTAGGGTGCTGAGCCACCAATTACAAGCCTGCAGCCCTGGTAAGTGACTGTGATTTGCTAAGCTTCGGCCACCACAGGGGCGGGAAAGAAGTAGTAACAGCACTTCCTGAGATCCGTGCCATGTTGGAGGTTAGAGTGCTGAGCCAACCAGTAACAAGCCTTCCGCCCTGGTAAGTGACTGTCCTCTGGCAAGCTGCGGTAACACCAGAGCCGGGAAAGAAGTAGTAACAGTGCTTCCTGAGATCCACGCCATGTTGGAACTTAGGGTGCTGAAAATGGCTTCCAGTCAATACTGTTTGAAGACTCTTTGCTTTTGAGGTTGTGAAATTCCCATCCCTGAGGTGATCAAGTTCTGATATGGAACTGAACCCAGACTGGAATCAGACTTCCCCACTTCTGTGGTTTCTACTAGCTCTGAGAGTCCCCAGGTCTGATTTATGAACTGAGCCCCACTGATAGCAGAGAGAAAACTGAGAAATGGTCCCACTCTTTAAATAGGCATTCAACTACACATTTAAAAGGCATTTTTTCTGTGGCTGTATCTTCTGCCAGAAATCTCTTTCTCTAAAGTTTCTTTTTTTTCTTTCTTTTGTACCAACCTTAACAACCTCATGCTTGCCAGGCAGGTGCTTGTGCCACTGAGCTATATCCCCAGCTCTCACGGTTTATGTCGGTGGCCCCCAGGCCTCATGCGTTTGCACTGTGCATTTGTGATTGATTCATTGTCCAGCACTTGGATTGATGGTGTCAGTGCTACACCTGCCTAGAGGTGGAGCCAGCATACAATGTAAGGGCTGGAAGAGGGTGAGTCTCACTCTCTTGCTGGTTTCCGCCTTGCTGTTTGTAGCTGCCATGAACTGCAGCCCCACTGTGCCACCCTGCCTTGAAGCCAACTTGAGTATGGACTGAAACCTCCAAAAACTGTTACGAAATAAACCTTTCCTTTCCCAATTTTGGACATTAGGTATTTTGTCTCAGTAGCAAGTTAAAAAGTAACTAAGACACCAGGCCTCTGTACAGCCTCTTACCATTTATATCTTAGCTTAAACACCACTTTTCTAGAGAGGCTCTGCTTCATCCCTTACTGCACCCGGCTCATCACCACTCTTAATCTCCAGCCTCTCATTATTCTCTCACTCAGCTTTATTTTCTTCAGAACACAGGCCATTGTGAAATGACATTGCGTATTTATTCTGTATTTACTGTAAGCTGTGTATCCCCAGCAGGTAAGCCCACTGAGGACAGGGTTGGTCCACCAGGGTCACCCTTGTATTCTCAGCATGGCACAGAGTGGGAGTCCAAGGAACAGTAACTACTGATGTTATCCTCCCTTCCTGAAGCAAACTGCACCTGTGATGACCTCACCTCTTCCACAGGACGCTACATGGCTGAATGCTCAGGCCTAGCTGTCATGCTACATTATACTCTTTATTGTAATTTTTCACAGCTCCTTTTGGCAGCCTAGATACACAATATTTCTCATATTTTTGCTTTCATCATTCATTATGACTTCAGTCCGAGGGAGGAGGCATTTAGTTGTGTCTGATGAGCCTCAAAAAGGCTCATAAAGATGGGTCACAAGAGTGCTTCCCATAGAAAGATAAACAAATGGCCTTTCAGAGCTTCCTGGCACCCGGTCAGAGGGGAGCATGATAAAGGAGGCAGGTCATGGGGGCATGGAGAGCCTCTTCAGGAAATTCCCAAAGTCACTCAACCAGAGGGAGGGTCTCCCAGCAACCACGTAAAACTACCCCCTCACCCTCAGAGAGGCTCCCCAAGGCCTGGAGTCCCAGGGTTCACAGGCCAAAAGCAACACCGTACAAAGGTCTTGAGTGTTTCTCAAAAATCCCAAAACACACAGCAGAGGTCACTGCTTGCGATGAAGGGTATGGGGCCTAAAACATGGAGGATAGGGGCCCTCAGCCACACCTAGGACCTCTGCTTCCCCTGCTCCCCAGCCAGATGTCCTGACAGGGTCTCCAAGACTGAACCCCTTTCTGTGGACTTATGCAGGGTAGAAGCCCTTTGAGAGCCCCTCAAACAGTGAACTCCCACACAGAGCTTTGTGGCTGGGCAAATTTCTCTTTGTTTCATGCTCCCAGGACAGACATAAAGGACTGGGGCCTGGAATTGTATTTATCACTACCACTTACTGAGTGTCAAGCACTCAAAGGCAAGCATTGTGCAAAGCACCCTGCAGGGACCTTCATGTCATTCTCCCCAGAAGCCTCTGACAAAGATCAAGTAAGTACTGGCCCCGGTTCACAGATGGGGAACTTGAGCCTGAAGTTTGTACCTTGGCCAAGGCCACCAGGCAAGAATACAGTGAGGCTGGGCTGCTAGCTCAGGTCTGGCTTTCATGGTGACATTCTCAAGTATATGCTGAAAGAAATGCCTTCAGAAGTTCACCTGTAGCAGTATCAGGCCACAGGGGCCAAGACCCTGGGACAGCCTCAGTTCCAGCTTTAACTCATTGATGTGGCCTTGAGCAGGTGACCTCCCTTCTCTGAGCCTCAGGCTCTGCCACTATGAAGTGGAGTTGGACCATGGGATCCTCTTTCCTAGTCCTGTATGGTCAGCACATTTGCTCTAAGGACGGCTGGAAGGTTATCAATGCTGACTCCAGAGCCCCTGCAATCTTTCCCACAGCTTCCCACACACCCACAGATGTCCCTTTAGCAGCTCCTGACCCTTTTCTTCGCATTAACTTATTTTATCCTCAAAATGGCCAAGGAGGCAGGAGAGGCAGGAATTGCTCTCCTCATTTCATAGAGATAAAAACTGAGGCTCAGAGAAGATGACCGACTTGCCCAAAGCTAGATCAGTTAGGTGGAAAAGTCTACACTTAAACTCACTCCTCTGGCCTCTATTCCAGTATCCCTTCCTCTAGCTGTCAGCCACTGATCAGATGAAAAAGGCAGAAGAGGTTATGCTTTCTTGAGGTGCCAAGTTTGGAGCACTGAGGTGCTAAACAGTGAACCAAGGAATGCAGCAAATCAGCATTGGTGGACTAAGGTACTTGGCAGCCAGTCTATGTTGTTTGGTGTCTGTATGCCTGGGGGCAGTGCCTAGGGTGAAGCCTCAGACCCTAAGACCACAGTGGCCTACCACCGTGGTGCCTCCCAAACTTAGTGGACCAGTGGGGCCTTCACTCAACCTTCTGCCATTCCAATTTGCTGATACAAAGATATGGTTCCCAGGAAAGAGGCCAACAAGAGCACAGTCTGGCCTCATTCCTTTGTTCTCCCAGGCACAGGTCAGCTGGGGCCCAGCTGGGGAAAAGACTGCTAGCTCCTTGGCCAGTTCAGGGAAGTGGTAGAAACTGGGAGCCTCGCTCCCCACCTACTGTCCTCTCTGGCAGGTAGGCACAATGCTGCCCCATCAGCAGGCCGATAGCCCAAGGATATACCTGCAGATAATTAGTCTCAATCAAGACACAGCCAAACTGCTGACAGTGCAGGAACTGGCTGGCCATGTTACCAGTTTGCAAATGGTGAGCAGCTTCTGAACCATGGCCCTGGCTGGCAGAGCAGGGGTTTAGCTTAATATTTAATGTGGCATATAAACAATGGAAAGAAATCAACTCATCCTCTAATGAAATCTCTGAGCAGCCTGGAGAGGGCTGGGGTGAAGCAGCTTAGGAACCACCTGTCCCCCAGAGTCCCCTAGACTGTATGCTCTGGGTTTTGTGGGGAGAAGAGAAATGCAGAGTGGGTTGGGGGACTCTGACTGCCCTTTGAAGAGTTCAGGACTGTGACAGCACAGCCACTAGCATGAGGGCACTTAAATGAATCCCTCACAGTCACATGGAGCTGCCGAAAGCTCTTGGGGATTTCTTTAAAGCATTCTTGAAAGTAGTTCTCAGTGGAGCCAGTGACTATTTCATAGAGTGCTTTGAAATTCTGTGGGGGCTGTTCCAGGAGGGAGGGGCTTTACTGGTTCCCACACAATGAAGAATTCTCCTTCATTCCACACTGTTCTCATGTCCTGCCAAACATGCAGGTAGGTGAAGAATCTGTTTACAATTACTCGTATCTAGAATTGAACTTCATTTACATATAAATGTGAACTTGCCATTTCCATGGTCTTCATACACTCTGAATTTTCTAGGAATGCAACTACCGTGTAAATCGAGCAAAGCTCATACTTTGTTTTACTTGGAACTTGGCCAAGAGTTGCTGTCCTATGTGGAAAATCACATTGGCGATCTGAGTCAGCTGAGTCCCTGGTCTGCACCCCTGCAGAAGTCTGTGTTCAGGGCTCCTGCAGCCCCGGGGCTTCCATGCACCAGGAGAGTCCTGGGCCAGTCTGTTACATTGTAGTTTAGATATTCAGAACATGTATATATCAAATAGTGGTTACTTAATTATCAACAATTCTGTTTCTACTTTTCCTTTACCTCATGAGGCATACATTTGATTTTATTTGAAATTAGATGTGAAGATAGGCTACATGCTTCCTAAACTTAATTTTAGGATGGTGAAGGGGCACTGTAAATATCTGCTATCCCAAGAGGATGCTGGTGGGGCTAGGTGAGAACTCCACCTTGATGTACTCCTAAAGCAGGATCCCAGTGGGGTCGGGTTCTCCAGCCAGTAGAGAGGAAGAAGCAGAGGAAAGGTCTACTAAATCTTCACACACTGCATCTGATATGCAATATGTGTCTGTGAGTGTTAATTCAAAGGTTCCATTAATCATGATGTAATTTTTGTGTTGTATTATATTTTGTATTTCTTCTATACTATATTGTATTATATTTTTGTACAAATGGGGTCATACTTAAATTACTATACAGCTTGTTTCTTTTCACTGAGATGTATAACTTAGACATGTATTCGTGGCAGCAGAGGTAAGATTTACTTATCTTTGTGGGCTGTGTACCAGTACTACTTTATTGTAAGAAACAGTCATAATATATTTCACCTCTGACTTATTGAGGCCACACTGTTTCTATTTGTTTACCATTATATTGTACTGTGTGAATATATTTGTGAGATAAATTCCTTAAAACATACATAAAAGCTCTGAGTCACAGTGTTGGCATGTATATTTAAACATTTGATAAATATTGCCAAGTTTCCTCCAAAAAGAAATTGCACCAATTTATACTTCTGTAAAAGTATATGAAAATGTCTGTTTCTCATACCCTTTTGACACATAATTATACATGTTTAGGATATGTTGTGATATTTTGATACATGTATATAATGTACAATTATTAAATCAGGACAGTTAGCACATCAGTTGCCTCAAAACTATTTATTTTGATATAAAGACAGAGGTAAGGACTCAACAGTCTGCATTCATAAACACCCACATGTACAGTGTTTAGATTTGTTTCTGTACTCTATGCTGAAATGTCAGTTTCAATAACAATTTTAGTTACTGTAGTTTCACACTACATTTTTTAAATGTGCTAGAACTTCTCATTTATTTCAGAATTTTCCTAGCTGTCCTAGAATGTTTATTTACCTAGTATTTGCATCATTTTGACATATTTTTCAAACTCCCTTGATAGCTGGCTTGGAATTGCTTTGAGTTAATAGATTACTTAGGGAAAACTGGCATTTTTATGATGTCCACCTAAGAATAAACGACATCTCTACATTTATTCTTTTACTTTTCAAAGTTAAGTTTATTCCTAGATAGTTAACATATTTGTGCTGTTCATGGGCTCTTTCCTTCTACTGTGCTAACTATTGTTTACTTATAAGAAAGCTAATAATTATATAATTATAGTATCTCTAACATTTCAAAATTACACATAATTCTGCTTTAGTCTGGGATATTTATATCTCTTCTGGCTCCCTTTGATTTAAAGAGGGGGAATTAAAACACAAACAGATTTTGGCTGAGGGTTTAACTGAAACCCAATTCACCCCTAGGTTTGGTACCCAGGCCTCCTGAACCCCTCTGTAGACCGCAGGAGACTGAGCCCACCCAGCTGGCCCTTAGCACAAGCTCCTGCTCCAAGGATGTTAACTCACAGTCCTTGTCAGGCTGGACTTTAAAGATGTATGACACAGCCACTGGCTGGGAAGTGTGGGTACCTACCTTGAGGGGCTGCTGCTACTGAGCCCCAACCTAGCATGGCCATGTGGGAATAAGCCCCACAGAGGCTGGCTGTTCCGATTTTTCAAGAGGAGTCAGAAATCCAGCTTTTCACCTTTAACATGCTGGATTAAAATGTCTAAAAATCCTGTGTGGGCCCAACTACACTTATTTGTGACCTAGGTGAGCCTTGATAGCTGGTCACCTGCATTCCTCTCCTGTAGGGGGAGCCTCAGTAAGTTGACATCAGTCTCCACACTCCCCAAGTCACTGTCCACCTAAATATGCATATACGCAAAGAAATGTCAAGTCTCCTTGTGAGCTGCCTAAACTTGAGTTTCCATGCTCCAATTCCAATCACAAACTGCCCTCTCTGTCATACATTCTCCTCAAGGATTTTATTAGATCAACACAAGGATGCTGAGAGACCAGGACCATTTCACAGATGGAAAAATTGAGACACACAGCTATGTCCAAAGTCAGACAGAAGGAAATGACAGCACTGGGGGTGGCCCCCAGCTTATCCATGCAGCATAATGGCCAGCAGCACAACCCCTGGTGTTCAATCACAGCACCTCTGAACACTGGCTGTAATCTCAGGAAAATACTTGCCTGCCCCAAGTCCCAGTTTCTTTACCTATGAAATGGACATAATATTGATTGCACTACCTCCCAGTGTTCCTCTGAGGGTAAAAAAATGGGCTGATCAACAGAGTGCCTGGTATTTGGTTTCTAAGCACTCAATAAAATGACAATGACTACTATTATGACCTGGTCCACAATTCTTTCTGCTCTCCCCTTGCAATTGTTTATAGTTCTTTGAAAACTGTAAGGTCTCAGGATCTAGACGACTCTCCATGGTTCCCCTTATAATGTGCAAGGCACTGCCTTGCTGAGCCTAGCTTCTGCACCTGCACAATGAGGTATCATCGAAAGTACTGTCATGGTTGCAGGTGACATCAAAGGAGAAGACTTCATGGAACACCTGCGACAACAGTAAAAGTTTGGCAGAACTGAATGAAGCTCCCTGGCTCTAGCCTCCCTTCATTCTCCCCACCTGCAGGCTCCACATACACCTGGATCAGGTCACTGTGGCCCTGTCTTACACCCATGTGGCATCCAGACCTGCAAGTGGGGCCCCAGCTGCTTCAGTCTGAGCCTCCATGCTGACCTGTCAGCTCAGGTCACAAAGCTAGCCTCACTGCCTTGCTGTTCTGATTTAAAGGGCCTTTGAACTGAGATCCTGTTTCCTCTGTTTTTTCCCCTAAAGTTCTCTAAGCCAAGGACAATCAGCCTCCCTGATATACCAGAAGCATAACTGTGTGTCTAAGAACTCCTTGCCTCTGCCACTGCCTACTGTGTTCTGTTCTCAAGGGCATCCTTCCAGCTTAGGTTGTACCCCCAGGCTCTGGCCCAAGTGTGGACCCCAGCATCCCACTGTCTAAGGGCCCTCTGCCTGCCATGGTGGCCTTCTCCAGGGGCTGGCAGTGCAGACAGCTCCTAGTGCTCCACAGTAACCAGGGCTGCTGGAGCAGGGGACATGCACAACTGTGACAAGCCACATGACAGGTCTCTCAGAGGAGTGACAACAGCCACATATATTGGGTGCTGCGTGCTACGCAAGCATCTGAGCACCTTAGAGCGAGCCTGTTCATCCTCATAACCGCCCTGCGCAGTAGGTTCTACCACTATGCCCATCGTACAGCTCAGAAAACAACAGCAGGCATTTGTGTGGCTCCCCCAAGAAAACTAAATGACAGGTCCAACCCCAGCAGTGAGTGCAGAGCCCATGCTGTTTGTTGCTGTTGTATTATTTGGTACAATGCTGGGGGTGACAGTCAGGACTTGGTGTACACTGGCCAAGCGTTCTACTAGTGAGAGCCAGGGCTTTACCCTGACAGTGACACGGAGGCTGGCCCTGGCCTCCAGGAAGGCAGCTGTTTGGTACACACCCAGCCTGAGTCTCCTACCTTCCTGACCCAGCCTCTGCTGAAATTCTGAAATGCCAATGACAAGCTGCAAAGCATCCCACTCGTTAAAGCTGCTGCCAACCAGGACTGCTTTGCTCATGAGATGATAAATCTCCATCTACAGGAGCCATCTGACAGGAGGATCCCTGTCACTCCTCTTAACCACAGTCCCTTTGACATTTCTTTTCCTCTGGCTTTCTTGGAATCATGTACAGCCATGTCTTATCAGAGCTACAAACTGTGACCCCAGCAGTTTCCTGACCAATCCACTCCAATACCTCCTCACAACCTCATTAAAGCAAAAATGGCCAGTCTCATCCAAAAATATCAAAAAGCCTTTCCTCCCACCATGCATGCATTCTCTCTCTCCCTCTCTTCCCCTCAATCCCTTATCCCCAGGTCCCCTCACCTGTCACACTGGGGTAGGACTGTGGACCTGGTACGCTGCTCCCAGTGTCGGCAGGTGTGAGGCTGGTCAGATTGGCCTTCATGTCATCCAGCCCTCCAGCCAATGAGGCCATGGCTGAGTACTCAGTGGTCTGAAAGAGGAGACAGAAACACCTCAGTACCAATAATCTGAAACACCACAATCAAAAGCAGCACTGTGTACTGGTCTAATCCAAGCCTGTATTGAAGCCCACAGGAAGTCATGAATCCCCTCCTGTTGGAAGCGCAGATTCAGATGTAGACAGTTTCTAAAATTGACAATGCTCCCTGGGTGGAAAGAGGCAGGAGTCTATACCAGCTTCACAAGAAGTCCAAACTGCCTTGCTTGTGGTCTGCAGGGCACCTGGTCCAGTCCTTGTCAGCTAGAGCCACCATCTTTCTCCAGGCAGGGAGGGAGATTTCAGCAACCAAAACAAGGCAGAAGTAAGAATCTTCATGGCAGGAAGACAGACAGGACAGTTTTCGGTTTCTATACTCTCATGCCACAGGATGGAATCACGGGAACAAGGATCAAATGAAATCTGGGAGCTCACCCAGTCTAAACTCTCATGTCCCAGATGGGCAAACTAAAGCCCAAAGAGAGAAGGATTTTGTCCATGGTAAACCAGGCAGAATCTCAGTCCAGGTAGTGCCTTAACCTAAATCCAATGTACTGAGCCAAACTGAGTCACAGTTTGGCAAGTGGTTTTGAATTTTGGAAGCATGTAAACATCTGTGTGCTGAAAATTCTGGGGTGCACACCAAACCCATGCCAACCACATGGAGAGGTGCAAGAGTCACGCTCCTTTCTTCAAGTCATTTCATGAAATCAGAACTTGCAGTGAGTCATTTCCTTGACATTCTAGCCACTATCAAAATAGTCTCCAGAGAATGCAGCAAAGAGGACAGCCTGGGTCTTCCCATTCAAGCACAGACTGAACTGTAAGCATGAGTGCATGTCTCTCCCTCCCAAGCCTATTTTCCATTAAGAAAACACTTGCAAACACTTAAGCCAAAGAATCTGGTTGTGTATCCCAACCACTGGAGCGGGCAGCATTTTGGGACCTTGGTGTTGCCAGTGGAGGAACATCCCTGTCCGCCCAGGGTTATGTCCTTCCAGGCAGGGACAGGAGAGCAAGCAATTTTCTGAAAGGGACTGCAGACTCCTAGGTAGGATGAGGAGGACCGAGCCATGGGAGGAAACCAAAGGAGCCACTGGACAAGTGGCAGGTAGAACTCAGGCTCAGACACATTCTCAGTGCTTTTCTTTGCAAATCAGTTAGAAAGTACTTCCTGAGCAGCTTCAGCACCACTGGGGTTGGTGGCAGCAGTGAGTACAGGTGTGGCTGCAGACCCAGGTGCCTGAGATGCTGCTGAGGGCAGCTCATCCAGGGCCCCCAGGCTCATCAACCATCTTCCAGCAGAAGCTGATTTCTAAACAAGTAGAGAAGAGCTCAGGCCCACAGCAGCCCAGAGCCTTCTAAAGGAGCAGAACAAGCCTAGTGAGATAAGCCTACCTCCATCAGCACTCACCGTGCAGCCACGGTAATTAAGACCTTGTGGTACTGGCATAGGGACACATAAATAGACCGCTAAAACAGAATTCAGGCCAAAAACTGATCTGTGCACATATGGAACCTTGATATATGAGAGATGCGATGTACAAATCAGCAGGAAAGGATGGACTCCTTTATAAACAGTGCGGAGGTAACTGGTTATCCATTCAGAAACAGGGGAAAAAAGAAATTGGATCTTTACACCAGACACAAAAATCAAATCCCAGGTGGATTAGAGACCGAAATGCAAAAAGCAAGGGTATCCAACATTTTCAGCTCTAAGTCTAGCTAAAAAATCCTTGGGCACACGTCTGTCTGTAGATGAGCAATGTGGGGGTTTTGTGCTGGGGTACTCGTACAGTGTTCCCATCACTGTAAGAACTGGAGCAGGTGCCAGTCATCCTGTCACCCTTCTTATTGCCTCCTCCTCTGCAAAGTCTTTCCTAACTGCCACTCCCCAGGAAGCAAGAGTCCCACTCCTCCTACTGGCCCTGCCACATAGTGCTCAGAACTGACAACCATAGTCTTCACAAGCCCATTAAGCTTCCACTTATCAGGCACTTCCTCTGTGCTAGGAACTTTGCCTAACCTCTCTCACTTCATCCTCACAGTCAACCATGAAGCGGGTTCTGTGGTCTTCATTTTACACACGAAGAAACTAACATATCTATTACAGAAGGAAAGTGAATGGCACAAAGTCACAGTTTCTAGGTGCCAGAACCAGGATTCAAACCTGGATCCATCTGACTCAACACCTTAGTGGTTACCCAAATGATTTTCAGACCATGGATCCTGACCCACTAACAGTAGTGAGATAAATTTGCTAGTCTAACAATTTAAAAAATGAAATTATAATGAAATAGAGCAAACTGGGCATGGTGGCATGTTGCCCAGCACTCAGGAGGCTGAGGCAAGACAATTTCTGTGAGTTTAAGGCCAACCTGAGCTACACAGTGAGTTCCAGGCAAGACCTGTCTCACATATCAGTGGGTATATGTGTACTAGGTAGAGATGATACTATTTCTTACTGTAAGTTACAACCAGCAATGTTTGAAACATACTGCCTTCATCCCATGCAGCAGGAGCTATTGGGAAGAGGTCACTGTCTATACTTCATCCCTGTAGAACAGGACTTGGCCATGGCATTGCCTCCTGATTTGCTGAGGATGAATTTGGAAGTTAAACTCGCCTGAAACAGCTCCTATGGTGCACTGCTGTGTGCAAAGATAGAAGGTCAAAACGCCTCTGCAAGGGTCTCTCTCCGCATGGCATCTTCTCATTTCTGAGCCCTGAGAGTGAGCCTCAGTTCTTCCCCCTCCTTTCTGTGTCCCGGAGCCCTATGTAATCAAGACAGTATGTGAGACAAGACACACTCTTGGACCCTCATCCACAAATCCCAAGTAAGAAGGCACAGGGCCCCAGCAACTCCACCCAAGAGGGCTGAGAGCACATAGCCATTAGTGTCCATGGGCAGGGGTGGTCAAGACAAGTTTCCTGGGCAGGCTGCATTTAAACTGGAGCTCAGCAATCCTAGATCCCAGGCTAAGAACAGCTGAAGAAAGGGTCAGAAGGGGATGAGGACCAGCATGTATGCACTTCCTGGAGCTGGTGGAAATATAAAGGGAAAGGAGGGAAAGTAGACAAGCTGGAATTTGACTACGAGGGACTTGTACAATGGCTGAACAATGGAACAGTGATCCTTCAGAGGGCTCAGCAGTGACTTGGCCAAGACTTAGCACCCTGGTGCCTTGCCCACTCCTCCTAGCCCTGTCCCCTCTCCGTCTCCAGCCTCCTTCTCTGGCATGGCTGGACAGCAGATCTGCACTGAAAGTCCCTGTTCCTCCAGGAAGGCAAAGCCAGCCGAGCTGTTAAGAGAACTGCAGAAAGGGTGGCCATGGGGATGTCCTGCTTCTTTATGTATGTAATTTCCCGATGAATTTCTATTTGATTGCATTTGAGTCAGTATGCAACAAACAGAGTTTGTCCAGGCTCTTCAACAATCGGGTTTGGATCACCTTTTCAAGACGTGAAACCTTTCACCTGCGTGACGCATGCTGTGGAGGCCCAAAATTCCTGTTCTTCAACCACCAGTGGTTTCTAGAATGTAAAGCGCACCTCCCTACAGAACTGTGGCTTGGAGGACGGAAAACTCAGAAGCCAGGCATCAGACACCTCATCATCCGTCATCATCCGTGCTGCCCATGATGCCCCCTAGCAGGGCTTGCCCAGGGCCCCGCCTCCGCCTCTGTGGGATTTCACAGCTCTCACTGGGCTCCTGCATGAGCCAGGTAGTGCTGATACTGTAATCACTTAATTGTGTTTGACTGTTCCCCTAAGGCCTTGTCACCTTATGTCCCCTGTGGTTGAGCTGTTTGTGATTTTTAAGGGCAACAGCAATCTCCTTAATGTCATGGACTCCCTGGACTACAGCTGCACTGACTGCTCCTCAGACACTCCACACACTGTCCTCTGCCTCTGCTTCTATTTGGAGGGCCCATCTCAGTCACTTAGAGAACTCCTACACTGTCCACAAGACCCAGCTCAAATGTCACCTCATCAGTAAGCCATGAGTGGCCCCAGAGCTGGCTATCTGGGTGACCACCAAGGCCAGAAAGCTTCCCCATCACCTGCTGGGTTCCTCCAGGCTCACTGCCAGACCTCACGTGGCCCTCAGGAGCCAGGCCACAGCGAGGCCAACCACTCCCACAGGAGGACCAGACTCACCCAGCCTCACATCTTCCCAGAAGAGTGCAGTGGGAGGGAAGAGTCCCCAGGACTAGACTGAGGAGCTGACACTGAGGAAGAAGAGGGGTCTGTGCTTCAGCCCCTTCCCCTCACTGGCCTCTGCTTCCCTGTCCATTGTGGGGATTTTACTCAGTGATCTCTAAGTCCATCCACAGCTGACCCCCTCTGCCACTGTCTCTGGTCACATGTTGAAGTATGGATTTCCTTTTCAATGAATTGCAAGGTGAGAAGAGAGAAACAGAGGGGAGCCTATAGGTTAAAGGAGACTCAGAGATACATTAATAATTGCAAAGTGGACCCTGATTCTGATAAGACTGTAAAAAATCATAACATGTAATAGAACAAGTGAAAATAAAAACAGTAATGGGGTATCTGATGACATTAAGGAATTTGTCAACTTTTTTTAGGTATGATAAGACTATTGAAATTATTGCTTTTGAAAGTCTTTTAATGATTCATTTCAAAATATTTACTTACAAAGCAATACAATATCTGGAGTTTGCTTCAGAATAAAGTACAGTGAACAAAATGTGGTACATCTATACAGTGGAGTCCTGTTCAACAAAAAAAGGAACAATAAACTCATGCACATCACAGCACAATTAGGCTTCAAAAGCATTCTGCTTAATAAAAGAAGCCAGAGAGGAGTCAGACATCTCACTTCTATAGAATGTCCAGCAATGGCAAATCTACATGCTTAGGAAACAGGGCAAGGAAGCAGGAGCTAACTGTAAGCCAGCAGGCTGTGTTGATGGTTGCACAACTTTGTTAATTTGCTAACAATCATTGACTTGCACACTTGACATGAGTGAATTTTGCAATATAAAAAGTGTGGGAGACAACTCCAGTGACTCCCTTTGAATCCAAAACAATTACTGAGACTTTGATTATTTGGAGACTCATTTCCTTATACTGATATGTAAAGAGCTGGAGATAGCCCCCCCAAAAAACAATTCCACTGCTACCTTAATTGGATTATGTAAATTGACCCTTCTGCATATCTTTATCTCTATAATTTACAGAGATGTCAATCTTGCACCTGGCCAGCCTGCTCAAGTTACTCAGGTAATCCCCCCCCATCCTCACTGTCACTCATCCCTGAGCCAATCCCCTCCTTCACAAGATAAATTCTGGGAGAGGCCTAAGATCAGGGCTTTTGTCCGAATGTCCTCACGGAGACTGGACTTGGGACCCCTTGGCTCCCCTTAACTTGTAATATGTCTTGGTGTTTTTACTCTCGCCATGGGTTGCATTGGTGGTGGTAGATTGGAATTAACTTGCTGGGATTCCAATGATGTCTCAATGGGATTACAAATGTAACTTTTTGGATTGTGAGGAAGACTAAAAAAGGGATTACAATACTTGGATGATTATACTCAATATTGGGGTTTACAATAAAAAGTATACTTCAATACAGTTCTGAAAAACAGAGTTACGAACAGTAGTACCAATGAAACAAGACTAGAGTGAGCTGATAAGTTTTTGGGTCTGAGAGGGATTCTGAGAGGTGATTAGGCTAGTATTCCATCTCCTTTGAGAGTCTCCACAATTAAGGTGAAAAGAGCAGCCAGCACTCATTGGACATATGACTACACACGCCAGCACCTGCCAGCAGTCCACAAATATCTGCAGAATAATGAGGGAATACAACATGCCAAGGATTGCCAGGAGTTTGTTCTCAGTTTCTTCTTCCTTATGCCCCTCCCCCAGGGCCAGCCCTAGCATCATCCCAGATTCCAAAACTTCAAACACAGGAAGGGTAAGATCTCTCATCTGCCTTGCACTTTCCAGGTTTCTATGTCCTTTCATTTCTGCAATGTCTTTGGGAATCCTAGGGTGTGAGCAAATGCAGAAATGGAGCTCAGAGGAGCCCAAGTGTGTTGGTGCCTGCCCAGTGCCAGTCCCCAGCCACAGAGGCAGAGTTAAAATTGAAGATGTGATTGCTATCCCTGAGGGTCAGATCCTTAGGGCAGGACTGCCTTCCACCAAACATCACAGCACAGACCCAGCTCTTCTCCCCCAGCTGGGGAGACAGCCTTGAGCCTGCACAGCAAAAGGAAGCATGGTCCACATTTTAAAAGTAAGTACACAAACACTCCATCTGGCAAAGCATATATTAAAGAATACTGTCTTGATTACCCTGGATTAGCTTAGTTGGCAGGGAACCTGGAGACCTGGCCCTGCTGTGAATTCAGTGCAACCTGGACCTGATCCCTCCCCCCCAGGCTTCAGTGGCTCCATCTGCTATGAAAGGGAAGGATCAGAATCTTCAGGGTCCTCTGAAGCCTCACCAACACTTAGTCCTGGCAGGATGGGATCCTCGTCCTACACCAAGGGGACTCTCCTTGATATGGCCCCTGCCAGGATTAGGTTGCAGAGGTGAAGGTGTGGATTACTCTACCCCAGGCTCCTGAATCCAGGGCCTGGTAGTCTCAGAGGAAGCAGTGTGGCCAAGAAGCCCACCCATCCCAGGCAGGCTGAGAAGGACAGGAGTTCAAGTCTGCCAGCTAAGTCCACGCTGCATGGAACAAGGCCAGGCAACTCACATTCCGGCTCCTCCTCTCCTGTGTAACCTGGGGACGCACAAACCACTGTGAAAGGTCATGAGAAGCACATAGGGGTGATAAGAATGTAAACTTCGGAAGGAAGGCTTTTTTTTTGCCACCAAGTATGGAGATGTTAAAAAAAAAAAAACTGTAACAATCTCAACTGAAAAGGGCAAACAGGAGGGATCATCATGGTATCATGGTAATGGAACTATTCTGTCTTTTGACTCTGTCAAGGTTAAGACCTCAGTTGTACTACTGTATACTTTTCCAAGATGACATTATTGGGGGAAACTGGGCAAAGGATACAGGGGTTCATCTTAAAATTGTGTGTATAAAGTCTTTTGGGTAATTAAGCACTAGGACAAAGCACTGGTTCTCTTCTTTTTACTTCAATGTAAGAAACACTGGATTCCTTCCAAGGAGCCCAGTTCTTGTCTGGATTCAGCAATTAACTTGCACCGGAACCTCCAGTCCAGTCACTAATCTGACTGGTTCTCAAGTTTCCACACTTATTTAAAATAAGATTGCTGATTGATACAATTTGCTGATGTTGAAAAGTAAATGCTATATTTTTCTGATATTCTGAATTGATTTTAAAAATCCAACTTAAAGAATGAGCAACAAAGAGCAAAACAGTGTGAGTATGTTTTTTGTTGTTCCTCTCCACAAAGCACTTTAAATCTTACAAATAACGTGAGTGGCAACCAAAGAACTGTGAAAGGCACTAAGAAGAAAGGAAACCAGTCTGTGACACTGACAGTGTAGTTATAACTCAGCAAAAAGGTGCCTTGCATCCTACTACCCACTTATCCAACCCAGTTTTTTCACTGACCAACTCATTCTAGCAACAGAAGCTGACCCAGGCAGGTACGTCCCTACCTAAGATCAAAGAAGAGGTCCTCTGACAACAACAGGCAAGTCCCGCACCATCTAAAAACATGAAGCTCCCCAACGAGCAGTAACTAGGAGAGCTGCACATGCAACAGAGCTGGAAGACTCAACAAGAAGGTCCAGCCACAAGTAACTTGGCTCAAGACGCCTTTGTAGCCCCACAAGCCTGAGATCTAGCAGGTTCATCCAGAAACACGAGGAGCCATAGCGTACAAGAGAGAGATACCATATCATTGCAATACCAGCTCAAGAACAACCTTCTGTCACCTACCTCTACCCCATCCAGGCCTCCACAGGCAAGGGGATCCTGCCACTGGCTGGAAAGCCCAAGTCTCCCGAGGCCTGAGACTACTTTCCTGGACCGGGACATACCCATACCCAGTCTAGGGAAGTCCCTCTAATCTCAGGCAGCACCAGACAGCAAGAAATAGGAGCTCCAGGGATGTGTAACTAACCTAGTAGGCTAGAATATTATTCCCAGGAAAGCTTGAGGAACTCAGCTGTCACTATAGCCACAGCCCACAAATGTATGCCAGGACCTAAGTGCTGAAAGTACACTGAATCACTCTTGCTGAATAGAAAATTTCAGTGAAAGCCAACTGCCCAACAAAATAGGCAACATATCCAGGACACAACGGAGAATCATCTGCCATACCAAGCACCAGGAAAAACACCATTCAAATAAGAAAAGCTAATCAAATGAAGCTGACTCTAAGGTTAGAGTTATCTGATAAGGGCATTAAAGCAGTTGCCATAAAAGTGCTTCGACAATTATAAAATCTGTCAAAACAAATAGAAGAAAAATGGGAAAAAATCTCAGTGAAGAAATCAAAGTTATTTTTTTAAAGGA
Organism: Dolichotis patagonum; assembly: GCA_004027295.1. Lineage (NCBI taxonomy): Eukaryota > Metazoa > Chordata > Mammalia > Rodentia > Caviidae > Dolichotis > Dolichotis patagonum. Next base: position 4,057 of record PVJX010029671.1, on the reverse strand, counting down.
TAAAACAAATTACTGAAAACCATGACAGAAATAAAAGTTCACTTGCTGGCCTTCATAGAAAGGTAGAGGTGACAAAAGACATATCTATGAAGAAAGAATAGGATTCACTCAACCTGAGCAATAGAAAAAAAGCTGAAAAAAGCTGCTTACTTGCAGAGCAAAAGATATGACATCTGGGCTGAGGATTTAGCTCAGCAGCATAAACGCCTGCCTGCCTTGCAAGCATGTGGTCATGAGTTTGACCCCCAGTCAAAAAAAAAAAAAAAGACATCTTTATTATCAGAGTCCCAGACAGAGAAGAGAAGAAAAACAGGACAAAAAGACTATTCAAGGAAATAATAGTTGAAGAATTTTCAAATCTGGTGATACACATATACAGATTTAAGAAGCAAACTTCTGAAACAGAAAACACAAAGAAATCTATGCCAAATCTGGGATCAGTGGTAAAGTATAACAATATCTTAACAAAATGTGGGCACATTAAAAACAAAGAAAAAGATCTTGAAAGCAGCTGTTGTGGCTTATGTCTAGATGTTCCCCAATTTTCAGAGGTGGCTGGATCTAGAGTTTGTGATGCTGGGACTGATTCATGGTGCAATGCTAGGATCAAGGGCACTAGCGTTAGGGATGTGAGTGCTACCTGCTCCAAATAGCCTGGGTGAGATAAGAGGGGCAGAAAGATCTGTTGTTGTCCCTTGTTGCTTTGCTACTTTCTAACTGCTGGGAACTATTCTCCTCTGCAATGCTACCCTGCCTTGGAGCCAGCTGATGATGGACCAAAACCTCTACAAACTACAAGCTAAATTAACCTTTCCTCCTTTACCTTTGAGTATTGAGTATTTTGTCTCAGCAACAAGAAAAGTAACCTAAGACAGCAGCCAATGGGAAATGACAAACAATAGAAAAACACCAATTCAAAACCAATGAATTTCCTATCTCAAACCCTGCAAACTAAAAACAGCAGCACAACATTTTTCAACTACAAATTCTATATCCAGCTAAACAATCTCGCTAGAACAAAGGGCAAACAGACTCTTTCAGAGTAAAAAAATTAAAAGAATGTACCTGCTTTTAAAGAATTGATGACCATTAAGCAAAGAATTTTGTTTTTCAACACAGAAGCTCCAAAGTGGTCTACAAGATAACCTCTAATTTCAGAGTTTAATCTAAATAGAGATGACACACATAGAACAAAAATATAACTAAATAGCAGGTCTTAAGTAACACAACCAAAAACTAACAAAGATGCTTTAGAACTAGGTGCTACTGTGATGAGAGACAATTTCAAAGACAGGGCATGTCTTAAATTGGCTTTTGAATAAGGCACTACATTTAAATACAGCTGCTAAAAGAATATGTCCTTTATGAAAAACCACACAAGCAAAACTGAGATGTGAAAGCAGGAAGTGTATTTATGGAGAATAGAGGGTGGGACTCCTCCTTTGACATTTATGAAGCACCTGACCAGGGAACAAAAAAGAATGAGTCACAATTCCTGGCTCTCAGTCTGAGGAGAGAAATTCAGAGAAAAATAGAGAAGATGGATAGGACTGGAGGTTAAAAAGAGGACTGGAACAACAGTATGGCAATATACACTTATAGTCCCAGCTAGTTAGGAGACCAAGGTTGGGAATTCAAGGCATGCCTGCTCAACACAATGAGACACTATCTCAAAATCAAACAGAAACACAACACAAGAAGGATGAGATCGGGAAGACAGGGTGCTATGCAAGAGGGCTATATGGTCACACTTCAGGAGAAGGAAGCAAACCAACTTAAGACTCTAACCCTGGCCCCAAATACCAACTCTAGCTGGCCATTTCCTTAGAAATTCAGTTTTTGTTTCCCTCTCCTTTCAGTTTGCTGCATAAGAAATGCCAAAATGTCTTTGTAGACACTAAGAATTTCAAATCAAATTTATTCTAACTCCCTCTTTTTTAATTTTTAAATACTTCTTAATTAAAAATAAAAGAATGAAACCAAAAAGGAATAGAAGAAAATAATAAAGGACATTTCTCTTGAAAAAATATTTTCTTTGCATATCTATCTACTGATTTTAACTGAGAATGTATTTCTTTTTTAGAACATAAATGAGACAATAATTACATTCTTTAAAACTGACTATAAGGAAGAACATGTAAAAATATTTGGAAATAAAACCTTTCTAAATCTCCTGTACAAATTTAGGAAACAATATGGCTGCATTGTAAAAAAAATAAGATGAGAATTTTTTTTTAAGATAAAAGACTTTTTTAAGATAAAAGACTTAAGGACTTCAAAACACCTATGGTCAGTGTTACAGAAATGGGCTATTTTAAAAATTCAACTATTTGAAATGAAACCTTTCTAAATCATCTATACAAATTTGGGGAAATTTTGCTCCTCCACAAAAATAAACAGTTATTTTTTGAGATACAAGAATAAGAGCCATACATTTTAAAGCATCTATGGTAGCTGTTACAAAAATGGAGTTTTTAAAAATATATTTAAGTTATTCACGTTTACTTGTGTACAAAAATCCTGCATCTTTTAAGGATTTAATTTGTTGCTTTTAAATGCTTAATGGATAAATTAGTGAGACATCAGCAACTCAGTGGGAAAAACTTGGTATTGTCTCTGCTGTTTCTCATGTGATCAGCTTCTTTAACTGTGTAGTAAATATGGAAAATACAGAAATACATACTACATAAAATGAAAATCATTGTAATGTGAAATGCTCTGAAGTAATAACTACTAACAGTTTATTATATTTTTGTCCCAAGATTTTGATGTGCACTTATCTTTAAAAAATCAGCCAGGACGTAATTCTGAGGCAGTGGGTTGTTTCCCCTTCTGTACAATGAGGACAATAGTGCTGCCTTCCTCATGGGTAATTAGGAGGATAAACTTAGAAAGGTCCTGGAGAGGACACCTGTAGCAAGGCTCACTATAGTAGTGGATATAATACTGTGTATATGATTCACAAGGTAAGTATACTTCGCACCTTCAGAGTCAGGTGTGGAAGAATACAGCAGGGCTGACTGTGTGCTGGAAAGCCAAATGATCCAAAGGTGGAAGACCTGGAGCTCACTGCAGGGTCCCATTGGAGGATGAGAAGTCTACATTGGAAGCCTGGAGATGGACATGCCAAAGCGGTGGTAAAGATAGGCTCTCCAAAGAAACTGAAGGGAGACTGCCTTTTTCTTTCCCCTTTCATTCCATGTATTCCTTTTATCCATGCCAATTGCTTGGTGTCACTCACACACTGGGGGTTTTCTGTCCTCAAGAAATCCCTTCAGCCACACCAGGCTAATCCAATCTGTTGGGGGTTTCTTAATCAAATTGACACAGCAGTTAACTATCACAGTATTGTAATATGATGTTGATGATGATGGTGTTATTGTTAGGATTATAGTATATTGAATACTACATCTTTTAAAAGATTTAAGAAGAACATGAAGTCAGAGTGCTATCTGGTAAAAATATGATTTTGGATGAATCATGTTTTATCTTACATATACTGCAATTTAATCACTTCTTTAGTTTTCATCTTCTTCTGTTAAAGGAGAAAAAACTGCTTTTTTCCATTTCCAAGTGATTTCATAAATCAGAATAAATTATTCAAAATTGAAAGACTAATTTTTATTTGCTGAAGTACCTTCTCTTAATTCATGTAACGAGACTTCTACATCTTTGAAATGTAAATTTCTATCTTTTAATGTTTTAATGCATATAATTTGTTCTTGTGGTATGTTAATATCCAATTTGTTTAAACAGTACACTGTAGCTGATTTGCTGCTATTAATGGGTTTTTTCTATAAGCCAACAATCAGATTACCTACGTGACATTAACAATACTAGACTACAGTCCCAGAGAACTCAGTGTTGGGCAAATTACACTGCATGGTTCCATCCCAAATTAAACATGGTGGTGGGGACTTGGGACAGAGGCAGAGAATTGTATTTAGCCATGTTCAAAGTACATCATAAAAAAGTGACTCTCTGTTAAGAGATCTGTATACTAGCAACAAAGTCTTTACAAATTAAGGTTCACCAACCTCAACCCAAAATAAAACAA
>PVJX010029670.1:0-22699 GCA_004027295.1 Dolichotis patagonum | reverse complement strand
CCTTACAGAGAATTGGAATAGAAGGTCTTTATCTCAATATGGTAAAGGCCATCTATGACAAACCAACAAACAGCATCATATTAAATGGTCAAAAACTGAAAGCCTTTACCTTAAAATCAGGCACAAGACAAGGATGTCCACTATCACCACTGCTATTCAAGATAGTACTGGAAATACTAGCCAGAGCAATAAGACAGGAAAGAGAAATAAAAGGAGTAAAGACAGGAAAAGAGGAAGCTAAATTATCATTATTTGCAGATGACATGATACTTTACATAGAAGACCCCCAAAACTCTATTGAAAGACTACTAGATATAATTAACAAATTCAGCAAGGTAGCCGGATACAAAGTCAATGCACAAAAATCAATAGCATTTCTATACACTAACAACAAAAGTATTGAGAGAGCAATAAGATAAACTACACCCTTTTCACTAGCATCCAAAACAATGAAATACATAGGAATTAATCTCATGAAAGAAGTAAAAGAGCTATACAGTGAAAATTATAATACCCTGTAAAAGGAAATCGAAGAGGACCTCAAGAAACGCAAAGACATCCTCTGTTCATTGATAGGAAGAACAAACATTGTAAAAATGGCCATTCTCCCAAAATTAATATACAGATTCAATGCCATTCCAATCAAAATACCATTACCATACCTCATAGATGTAGAGAAATCACTCCTAAAATTCATCTGGAACCAGAAGAGACCTAGAATAGCAAAGGCAATTCTAGCAAAGGCAGTTCTAAGCAACAAAGGCAAGGCAGGAGACATCACAATCCCCGGTTTGAAATTATACTACAAAGCTACAGTGATAAAATCAATACGGTACTGGAATAGAAACACATTCGAGGATCAGTGGAATAGATTGGAAGATACAACCACAACTGCAAACTCACTCAACAACCTTATCTTTGATAAAGGGACCAAACATGCTCACTGGAAGAATGACAGTCTCTTTAACAAATGATGCTGGAAAAATTGGCTGTCCATATGCAGAAGACTAAAACTAGACCCATGTCTATCACCATACACTAAATTAAAATCTAAATGGATCAAAGATCTAAATATTAAAACAGAAACACTAAAACTGCTGGAAGACAAAATAGGTAAAAACCTCAAAGATATAGGGGTAGGAAGAGAATTCATGAACAAGAACCAAAGTACACAGGAAGTACTTCCCAGAATCAATAACTGGGACCACATCTTATTAAAGAGTTTCTGCATGTCAAAAGAGTTTTCCAGCAGAGTGAAAAGAAAACCCACAAATTTGGAAAAAATCTTCATGGACAGCACCTCAGACAAAGGACTTCTGTCTAGAACTTATAAAGAATTAAAAAAAAAATCAGACCCTCGAAATTAAAAGACCCAATCCAATAATGGGCATCTGCAAAGAATACACAGTTCTCAGATGAAGAAATATGAATGGCAAATAAATACATGAAAAAATGTTCATCATCATTAGTCATGAGAGAAATGCAAATTAAAACCACACTGAGATACCATCTCCCTCCAGAAAGAATGGCCAAGATAGAAAACACTACCAACATCAAGTGTTGGAGAGGCTGTGGGGAAAAAGGAACTATTCTGCACTGTTGGTGGGAGTGTAAACTGGTGCAACCACTGTAGAGGTCAGTCTGGAGATTGTAAAAAAATCTGGGTTTGGAAGTCCCACTTGACCCAGCTATTCTGCTTCTAGGCATATTCCCAGAAGAACTGAAAACATCATACCACAGTGATATATGTGCACCCATGTTTATAGCAGCACAATTTGTAATAGCCAGATCTTGGAAACAACCTATGTGCCCATCAACTGAGGAATGGATAAAAAAGTTGTGGCATTTTTATACAATGGAGTACTACTCATCTATAAAAAATGATCACATTGAGATATTTATAAATAAATGGACACGACTTGAGACCATTCTCTTAAGCAAAATAAACTAAACTCACATGGGTAAATACCATATAGTCTCCCTGGTATGGGATTTTATAAGAGTATATAAGTCTTTATGGTAAATATGAGTCCCCATCTCATAGCTTTGAAGTTTTTCAAAGCTTTCAATCATCAGTTAGAATGGTTTTATCCTGTTTTGTTTGAGTATATCATGCATGATGATATGAACAGCAGTTTTGAAGAAAACAAAACATTTTGACAGCTATTGCTGATTTAATATCATCCTTCTTAGAATTCCTACCATGCTTTTTTTGTTCTACTACCGTTGGTTCTATCTATCACATTGTGTCTTATTGGAATTTGAATATGTGTGATAGTTTAAACATATTTTTTATCAAAAATGAGATATTATAGTACCCATTGATCATTTTCTGTTATTTGGTTCAGAAAGCCCTGTAATTCTTTCACTCTATGCATGGCTTTATACTATTGTGTTGTGTTTGATATTAATGTATTTGAAACTATGCTCAACTATAACAGAGTAAGAGATATGGTGTTAGCTACTGTTGATTTCAAGTTGTCTTCATGTAAAGTACTGTGTTGTCTATGTTGTCCTGTTCTGATCTGCTCTGTACTGCCCTCTTTTGTTTTATTCTCTTTCAAATAAAAAAATATCTTGACCATTTTTAATTGTTATTTATATTAATTTTATTGAGTCCAAGTGTTCTATTATTTTTTATTTAAAATTTTATTATTTTTATTTTAAATAGTATGAAACCAAGCAAAATAAAACAGAACAAATCCAATCAAAGAAATCTGTGTGACATAGAACTTCACAGCAATAGCAAATTTACAAAAGTTAACATAAGGTCTGTTTGTTGTCTTCATAATAGCTGTAGATACCTTCAGACATAATAAAAATCAAACAAAACCGAAGAGAAAGAACAAATAAAAGCAAAACAATAAATAATAATGAAGGACTTCAAAACAAGACAATAGTAAATCCAAAATGGCTACCGTTATATATCTTGTTATCTTTGAAATGCCTGCCCATGGCATCGGACATAAGAAAATCAGACAACACAAAACAGAACAAAACTCAAACTAACATAGCAATGTAAAAGATATAGGACTTCAAAATAGACATTAGGAAATGAACAATGGTCACCACACTCAGAAGGAGATCCACAATAGATGCTACACTGTGTATTGCCATCCTATAAATAGATTATCAGGTCAACATCTTTAGACCTGAAAAATCAGTGAAACACTAAAATCTACAAGCTTTAAATTGTAGTCATCATCATAGTCTGTTTCTCCAAATCAGCCAGTGGCTTACAGAATGGGGGCCGATGGTGGTTTCCTCTTATTGATTCCCACCCCACATGCTGGAAGAGGCTGGCATCTGAGTTTCCTCTCAGTGGCCCATCTATGGTACCAATTCACAGGAAGGCCTTGGTTTTTGTTGCCTTCTTGTCCTCTTACCTTGCAGTCTGCCAATGGCACTGACTCAGGGGAAAAGGCTGATGTCTGGCTCTCCACCTAGCAACAAGTTTTTTTTTTCATATTTTAGATGACTTCTTTATTTGATATGTCCTTTGTAAAGATTGTACAAAGGCCGTCACTTGTTTTGACTCATGATATTTCTTTCACCAAAGTTTTGTACTTTTAATGAGATTTAGTTTATCACTTGTATTCATTAATTATGCCATTGATATTGATTTTAAAATGTCATAGCTATCCCAAAGTCCTTTAGACTTTTTGTCTTGCATTATCTTTTAAAAGTGTTATTATATTATATTGTATTTTATGTTTAAGCATATAGTACCATTTGAGGTATTTTGGATAGATTGTATAAGGTCTATATCTAGATTCATTTCTTCTTCATGTAGATAAGTAGTTCTAGTAATATTTCTTGAAACAACTGAATTTTTATCTGTTAAGGTTTTGTTAGTTTGTTGAAGTTCAATTAGTACCCCTGTCCAAACCTATTTGTAGCCTTTTATTCTGTTCCATTGAAGTATTTGTACATTTTCTTTTACTAAGATCTCACTGTCTTGATTTTGTAGTCTTAGGTCAGGTAGTGCTGCTTTCCAAATTTGTTCTTTTTTTAGCATTTTTTGTAATTCTACACCTTTTGACTCACCCTATAAACTTTGGAAAAAGTTTAAAAATATCAAAAACAAAACTTAGTTGCATTTTGATTGGGACTGGATTGAATTTATGGATCAAACTTGAAGAACTGATGTCTTGACAATAGTATGTCTTTCTACACCAACAAGGAATATTTCTCAGGTACTTAGTTCCTTGAATTGTTTCATCAGAGTTTGTATTTTTCCTCACATAAATTATGAACACATTATTTTTCATTTTAATACCAAAGTATTTTTGATTTTATGTTGCTGAGTTACATATTATTATATTTTACTTTAAAATTACATCTGTTTGCACATCCTATAGAAAGTAGCTGACCTTAAGATGTAACTAGTATTTTGAAATATTTGTGTATTTGACATTTAGTTCTAGATTTATTGATTCATTCAGGCTTTCTTCAGAAACAGCTACATCATCCACTAATAAGAAAAAAATTTCTACTTTCCCTGTGTGAAATTTTCTGTTTGTTGCATTTGGTAAGATAATGAGAGGCAGAAGAGGAGACTTTTCTTTCCTCATTTCTGAACTTAGGAGAAAAGTAACTACTCTTTCACTTTTAAGTATGATATTATTTGTATAAATTTTAATCCTCTTTTTGTTCATCTTAAAAGTTTCCTCTTTCCTAGTTTGCTAAAAGTAGTTTACAGTGAATTGGCATTGAATTTTGTCAAATTTTATGTTTATTCATATAATCCTATGATTTCTATGCTAGAAACAATGTGGTAAATTTTGTCTTAGTCAATTTCAGTTGCTTAATGAAAATGTCATAGCCTGAATGTCATAAAGAACAAACACAGATTTCTCAAAGTTTTAAAGCTGAGAAATCCTAGATTGAGATGTTGGTAGAGTCAAAGTCTAGTGAAAACCTCTGTTGCCAGGTTCATACATGGTTGACTTGTAGCTGTACCCTCATTTATTGGTTCCCACAGTTTCTCTCCATTTATTATGGTGTTGACCATTGGTCTGTTATGGCTGGCTTTTATCAGTTTGAGGAAAAGACCTTTTATTCCTGTTTGCTTCAGTACTTTTTATAATGAGTGGATAATGGATTCTGTCAAATGCTTTCTTCAATTCTATTGCGATGATCATGTGATTATTTTTTGTTTCTGTTAATATGGTTTATTAAATTTATTGATTTGCATATGTTGAACCATCGTTGCATACCTGGAATGAATACTACTTGGTCATGGCTTGCTGCATTCTGTATTTCAGTATGTTTTGGGGGATGTGTACATCTATTCTCATTAACGAGTTCAGCCTGCAGATGTACTCCTCTTCATTTCTGATACTAGTAATTTTTATCTTCATATTTTATTTTCTTCAACTGTCACAATTTTATCAATGTCATATATCTTTTATATGCACAGTACTTTAGTTTCATTGATTTTTGCTCTATTGCTAAAATCAAGTACAGTATTTTAGTTTCAGTGATTTTACCAGTTCATTTATTTTTCTAAATTTCATTATATTGTGCTATATTTGTTATATTTCATACTTAACGTGGGCTTAGTTGAGCCGTGTTTCTACACTTCCGAAAGTTTAAAATTAGGCAGTATTAAGTAGAATTTTATTTTCCATTATATGCATGAAGTAATATAAATTCCTTTAACATCAATTTTACTGAGTCACAGGTTTTAAGAAGTTTTATATTTTTTTAATTTTGTTTCAAAATTTTTTGCATTTATTTCAAGGTTTCTTTTTTGACCATGTCTCATTGAGAAAGATAGTGTTTAATCTGTAGGTGGTCAGATTTTACCAATTATTTATATCTAATTTAAGTGTACTTTAAGTTGAAAAAATATTTTATATCTTTTTAAAATTGTTTAAAATGTATTTTATGGCACATTTCTTGCAAGCTACATCTATGGGCAACACTTTTTATCAATATTTTCATGTGAAAAATTTTTAACCCTTCAATTCTTGAGGAAAAGTCACTAGGATAGAGAATTCCTTGTTGGAGTTTTTATACTTCTCACTGTCACTTTAAACAGTTTATGTAGTCACTCTGGCATAGTGAAGAGTTGACTTTGCTTTTGCTCTTTCTCTGCCAGATATAGCAGAAAGGTTTTTTCAGGTCACTCAGTGAAAATTAGGTAACAAAAAATCAGAAAAATATGATGTTAACCTCTCTGGAATTTTTAACTCTCTTATTTTTCTATATTGAGCATCCAGATGCTTGTAGATTATATGGAATTTTCTTAGTCTGTTACGACTTCCATCTTAGGTTTCTGCTTATGGATTTCTGCTCATATAAGTTGTGATTCTCTGTATTTGCCTGCCTGGGTTTTCAACTTTGGAGACAGTGGTATACTTTGTGACCTCAGTTGTTCATCAAATCTAATTTTTTAATTTTTGTTCTTGTTTTAAATAATGAGAGTTTCCAAAATTGGTACCTGTCAAACCAGCAACACCATATCAAAATACTACTTTTGCCTTCATATATTCTTTTACTTCATTCTGTTTAATCTGCATGAAATAAGTTATGACTGGAAATATAAAATCTGCCTTCCAAATCAGAAATTGAAGACTATCCCAAGAAAGCATGAGTTTTTTGGTATCATCATTTGCTCAGAATAATGATGAACACAAAACAGGTTATCTATAATTACTTATAAAATAAAAAAAATGAGAGAGTAAATGAAGACTTTTGTTTTACATTAAACTTATGATTTGATGTTTTATGATATTCTGATTTGGTTTAGCATTTTTTCACGTATTTGTCTCAGAAATATGTCAGGTTATATTAATGTAAATAACATTTTAAATATACTTTGGAATTAGTATTTTATCAATTTGTGATGCAGCATCAATAGTTAGAGTTGGAAAATTCCCTATCTATAGCTATGCATGTAAGCATGGTTATCTGTAGCAGTGGATGTTGGAGAGAAATACTGTTGGATTTGTTTCTTAAAAAACAAATATGTGTGATGGGAAAACAGCTCAATGTCACGGCATCTGTCTGGTAAGTGCAAGGTCGTGAGTTGATCCCCTGTACTAAGTAAATAAATAAATAAAAAGCCAACAGTGATAAGCACAATGAGATAGATTTATTAAAATCAGTACCAAAATAAAAGTTACTACTATATGGAATTGATGAGTTTCAGAAGGCCATGTAGCCCTTCCACATTTTGTTGGGAATATTTTCATTTCTGACTTTAGATGTCCTAAATGCTACATAATAATAGAGAGTACAATTGTGATTTTTGGCATACTTAGCTGCCAATGTTTCATTGAATGATTTTGTTATAACATTTCCAAAGATTTTTCATTATTATTTCAGTTTGCATGATTTTTGTTTTTTTCTCCTACATTTGTTACTTTCTATTATGTTTGAGTTATTACTTGATCTTTAGCATATATTACAGGTATAAGAAAAGTTGCTAGATGAAATGAATCAGAAACAAAATCACAAATAGTGAATAATTTCTCTCATATAAGAAACTTAGTGTACAAATAAAAAATGAAATTAAATAGTAGATAAAAGGAAAGAGAGAGATAGTTCTTTTGTAACAGAGAAAGGGATTAAGAGATCGAGAGAGGGATCAGAAAGAGAAAGGGAAATGTTAAAAAAAGAATTAAGACGTATGCTGTAAATGTACTGTTACTAAGATGAATGTAAACATTATATACTGCAAACATATACTTATAAAAATAAAACTAAAACATTAAAAATGACAGAAATTGCAGCAATTACCATATCTTGTTGCAAAATAAAATGTCTTTTTTAGATTTACAAAATGTAATTATTATTTTTTTATTTTAAAGAAAATAAAACAGAAGAGGGTAGAACAAAGCAGATCAGAACAGAAAAAACATAAGCAACACAGCATTTTATAATAAGACAACCTGACATTAACAGTAGCTATCAAAACATCTCTTTCTCTGATATAGTTGAGCATAGTTTCAAATACAATAATATCAAACATAACACAATAGTATAAAACCATTCAAGAGAATGACAGAATTATAGGACATTCTGAACCAAATAACAGAGAATGCTCAAGGGCTACTATAATATCTCATTTTCAATAAAATTTTGTTTCTACTATCACTTATATTAAAATCCCAATAAGACACAACATGATAGAACTGATGGTAATAGAATAGAAGCATGGTAGGACTTCAAAGCAAGATGATATTAGCCAGCAATGGCTGCCATAATGTTTTGTTTTCTTCAACAGAAGCTGTTCATACCATCACACATAATAAAGTCAAGCAAAACAGAATAAAACCATTCCAACTGATGAATGAAAACATTGAAAGACTTCCAAGCAATGAGATGAGGAATCATGATTCCCATAAAGTCTTATACACTCTTATCAGCTCTCATATACTATAGAGACTATACTGTATTTATACATGTGAGTCTGGTTTATTTTGCTTATGAGTATGGTCTCAAGTTGTGTCCATTTATTTATAAATATCTTGATGTGATCATTCTTTATAGAAGAGTAGTACTCCATTGTATAAAAATGCCACAATTTTTTATCCATTCCTCAGTTGATGGGCACATAGGTGGTTTCCGAGATCTGGATATTACAAATTGTGCTGCTATGAACATGGGAGCACATATATCACTGTGGTATGATGTTTTCAGTTCTTCTGGGAATATGGCTAGAATTGGAATAGCTGGGTCAAATGGGACTTCCAAACCCATTGAGGAACCTCCAGACTGACCTCCACAATAGTTGCATCAGTTTACACTCCTACAAACAGTGCAGAAGAGTTCCTTTTTCCTTACAGCCCCTCCAGCATTTGTTGTTGGTAGTTTTTTTTTTTTTTTTTTTTTTTTTTTTTTTTTTTTTTTTTTTTTTTTTTTTTTTTTTTTTTTTTTTTTTTTTTTTTTTTTTTTTTTTTTTTTATCCTGGCCATTCTTTCTGGGGTGAGATGGAATCTCAGTGTGGTTTTAATTTGCATTTCTCTAATGGCTAATGATAATGAACATCTTTTCATGTATTTATTTGCCATTCGTATTTCTTCATCTGAGAACTGTGTATTCATTTCAGATGCCCATTTTTGGATTGGGTCTTTGAATTTTGATGGTCTGATTTTTTTAAATTCTTTATAAGTTCTAGACAGAAGTCCTTTGTCTGAGGGACAATCCATTGAGTTTTTTCCCAATTTGTGGGTTGTTTTTTTGCTCTGCTGGAAATCTATTTTGACATTCAGAAGCTCTTTAATAAGATGTGGTCCCAGTTATTGATTCTCGGAAGTATTTCCTGTGCAGTTTGATTCTTTTTCATGAATTCTCTAACTACCCCTATATCTCCGAGGTTTTTACCTACTTTTTCTTCCAGCAGTTTTTGTGTTTCTGTTTTAATATTTAGATCTTTGATCCATTTAGATTTTAGTTTAGTACATGGTGATAGGCATGGGTCTGCTTTTAGTCTTCTGCATATGGATAGCCAATTTTTCCAGCTCCATTTGTTAAAGAAACTGTCATTCTTCCAGCGAGCATGCTTGGTCCCTTTATCAAAGATAAGTTGGCTGAGTGTGTTTGTGATTGTGGTTGTATCTTCCAATCTATTCCATTGATCTCCAGATCTGCTTTTATTCCAGTACCATGTTGATTTTATTACAGTAGCTTTGTAGTAATTTTAAGTCAGGGATTGTGATACCTCCTGCCTTGACTTTGTTGCTTAGAATTGCCTTTGCTATTCTAGGTCTCTTCTGGTTCCAGATGATTGAGCTGTGATTATTTAGGAGATCATTGTTGATAAATTATACATAAAATTCTAGTGATTATCATTATCTCTCTGAAACTGAGAGCACCAAATTGTAGTTTTTAGATGAAGTTATATTGGTCTCCAACTTCTCAAAAATGTAACCAGGAATTGATGATATCTCCAAATCTATGACTGCAATTTAAAAACAGAAAAAATTTGGCTAGTGATTTTTTCTTGTCATTACTTATATAAAATTTTATTTAAATCACTTAGGTTGATTTGAATTAAGAGTGAAAGTGATATAATCATTGTATATGTTTATTCAATGTTTATTAATTTTCTAATGCTTATGTAACTGTAGTCTGACAAAACTTTATGAAGATATTAATTGTGTATTTTAGTTTATTTTAATGATCAGTAATATATAAATTGACTACATCAAATTGTTAAAGTGACTCAATTGACTGGAAACTCCATCATTTGAGGCTATTTGAAATTTTTGAAGGCACCATTGTGGTATCAAAACTCCACTAGATTTTATGGTTTAACAGTCATACATACTCAGATCATTCATACAAAAACTAGTTATAGTTTTCTTAATTTAACTTTGATTTTGAGGTAAATTCACCTCTACTGGGCTCTTTTGGATTTTGGTGTATTACCTAGAACTCATTAAACTTCAGTGGGCCATTGTATTCTGGAATCTGCTAGGTTTTCCTAAGCCAGCCTCCCTGTCATTATTAATTCACAAATAGACACTGACACAAATGTTTTCAATATCTGGAACCTATTATTTTAATGATGGAAGGCCTGAACAAAGGCCATATCCTACAGATTTACAGTTAAAACTTTTGTTAAGTTAAAGCAAATATGTTGTCAAGAACACAGTTAATAGAAACATAGCAAGAAGACGGATGGGAAAACTCTAAGATAATAAGCAGTTTCAGTTAAGAAATAAGGACTATTAACCAGTTATAACTTGTTTATCACTACTTTTCACACATTAATATGAATAATAACAATCTTAGTTCAGAGAGGTTCTCAGTTTTATCTTATTATCAAAAATCACAATAAATATAATATATTTTTCTTCATATTGTAACCATCAAAGATAATATTGATAGAATTATCTAAATCTTTTCTTAGTTTTTCACATTTAGTATTTGAATAATGTGTTTTAGATATTTACATTTGCTTAGATTGTCCATTTCTTCTACTATTTTACTTAGAAAACACAATGTCATTGTTATAGAAACAAATGTTGAAGATCCAGCTGACAGAAAACCCTGAGAAATCAAGTTAAATCTTAATTGAACATAAATATTTATATATCTAAGACAACAGTTTCACTAATATATACTAACATACTTTAGCTATACAAGCATACATTGTTTAATATTTCTCTTGCTTACATTTAAACTCTTTACCCAAGACCATATGCCCTTCCTGTAAATTGGATTTATTTTGGTAGACTGTGTCATATATGATTATACCAACTGAATGATGAAGAAACATGTGACTTCCTATTCATTCACTTTTTAAATTTTTCTCTAAAAAGCCAAATTCAACAAAGTCCATATTGAGATCAGAAGATATTAATTAAATCAAGCAATGGTAACATCCTGAACTAGAATAATCAAAGTATAAGTGCTGAATAAATAGAAAGCAGAGATGCTCTAAATATCTTACAGTGATGAAAAATTCAAACTGTAATGTGATAGAATTTCAACTATATGTAATTTTTTGTATTGGAAAGTTGTTTGTCTTGCTACATAGGAAAAAACTCATAATTTCTAGAATATGGAGAATATGGGGTTAAGTGATGGAATTATAGGAACAGAAAGTTAAAGGCATGCAGAAGTTACTGAATGCATCAGTATAAAAATTGAAGTCAAGTCTGGGCAAGTAAGTGAGTGATCAAGATCCTGTCAACCTTTAAAAACTTTAAAAATTGCAGGTCATATAACTCCAATTTAAGCCCTGAGTTAACCGCACAGTACCACACACACACACACACACACACATACACAAACACACACGTAGTGGAGGCTTTGGAAAAGATAAACTATGTAAACTTACTAAAGTATTAAAATATTTACATTATTTGTGGAAGTCGTCATAGCTGTACGAGTACCACAAACTTTCCAGGAATGACATCCTGCCAAACTACACTAAATAAGTTAAGATATGCAAAAATTTGAGACAACTGGCTGTCGATCCTGGCACTGCTTGTGGTGATGCCCATCCAGTCTTGCACCAAAATCAGATCAGTGGCTTTTATATGTAATGAGACATGGGGAGCTCCTCTTAGAGAAGTAACACAATTTATTTTGTTTTGCAAGAAATAGTTACAATTTTCAACAACAATCACATGCTTTCATGAAGCTATTTCATGAATGTTAGAAATGGAAGAAGAAATTGAAACTCGTAAAAGATTTCAGGGAATTTATTTCCTGTTTAGAAGATTGAAAGGTCCCCCCTAGAGGTAACTGAGGAATTAATATATGATTCTATACTGTAGATTTATATGCTACATAGCTGAAGATATTCTTGAGCAAAGAAAGGAAGAAGGAAAGGAAAGGAAAAGAAAAGAAAAAATAATAAAGGTAAATTTATTTACACTTGTATAAGAAGAAAAACCCGGTAACAAGGAGATCTACTTGAAGAGAACTAAACCTTGTTAAATATGCTTTTATTCTTAAAAGGTCACCAGGAATTTCAAGTCTCTGTATGTTATAGTCCTGTTTAAGTGTAAGAGCCAACTTAAAATTTGAAATTTTAGGTGTCTATGTAACATATCTTCTTCTTCATGTTACTAACATTAGTTTACAAAATATTTGATTTGTCTACAAAATGCATTCAACCCAGGAGACAAAACTAAGTTTTGAAATAAGTGAAATATTTTATTTTCTTCTATGAATATGGTGTTGTACTTTTGGTGATTCTTGCCAAATTTGTCTTCTATATAATATAATAAAACTGTAGAGTTCATCAAGAGTCTAATTGTAGGAGAAATTTATTACATTCCCTGTTAACATTTTTCAAGATTTATAGTAAGCCTGAGCTCTTTTAAATCACATATATACATCATGACTGACTGTACATGCATTTCCCACTCCTAAGGACAGCTGTATTTATCTCTTATTGCCTTGATTATAGATATGATTTCCAATAATAAATGCCCTAAAATTCAGAAAAAGATATACATTATACTCCTTTGTTAATTTTTTTAAAATATTAAACAAAATAAAACAAAATATATAAGAAAACATATGTCTGTAATTAAGTACACACAGAACAAATAAAAGTACAAATAAAAGTACACACAGAACAAATAAAAACAATTTCAAAAATTATAAATGTTAATTATGTGAACTTATTCAATTTTGTGATCAAAAGTAAAGTACTTATATTTGTGCTTGTCTGGTAAAGCCTAAGAGCTTATCTATGTATAGTACACTATACACAGCCTTCCTGCCTTTAGATGTGTCCCAGAAATTATGTTCAGTGGAAAGCCCACCAGTTCCATTTACTCTCAATGAAAAGATATGGAATGCCACCAGATGTGTCTTGAGTGACTTTTTGTACTGCATTTAATCACAGCTAGAACCATTTTCACACAGCAAGAGATGAGTCTGTATAACTAATAAAACCATACTTTTAAAAGAACTTTGCAAGAACTATTGTAATGACAAGTGGAAATTATCCAGTAAAATAATAATAAAACTTAAAATGAAAGCCACAGGACTAATAACATTGACACTTCATTTGTGACATAAGAACAAACTTTAACACACATGATGAAATCTGAGTTTTTAAAAGTTAATAATATATGAATAATGTTTCAATGAAATAAAAATAAATTATTAAACCAAACAACTAAATAATTTCAATGGCTGATTACTTAGGACACTATATTTGTGACATACAGTTGGTATCAGTTAGATTTCTTAACTTTTCCTCTTTGATTTTCCTGTTGCTTTACCTTTTTAAAATTTAATATGAAGGGAATGAATAAATACAAACCAAATTGATTTGTGATAAATATATATTTTAGATTCTCATTAATAACATTTGTAAAAACCATAAATTTTAAGCATTATTTTGCTCTTCAGTACTCTAAATATATATACAAAAGAGGATTTTATTGAATCATTCATGAAAGAGATGAAATGCAGTTTATTCAAAAAAGTACCTTCCTTCATTTTCTTTACTAAGTATCAAACTCATGACCTTGTACTTGCCAGGCAGACATTTGCACCACTGAGCTAAATTCTGACCCCTAGTTTGTTCTAACTAATCTCTAGTTTAGAATCCATGTGAATGAGCTCCAAAACCACATTTTGTTCCCTTTGTATCCAGCTACACTACTGAAACTGTTATTAAATCTACAAGCTTTTTGGTGCAGTTTATGGAGACTTCTGTGTAGTGTATCATGTCATTTTTGAAAAATAATAATCTAACTTTTTTCTTTCCTATCATTATTATTTTTATTTCTCTCTCTCATTTAATTTCTCTGGTTAATGTTTCAAGAACTATATTGAATAGGAGTCATGACTGTGAACATCGTTCTCTTGTTCCTGAATTTAGAGTGAAAGATTTCAGTTTTTATCCAATTAGTATGATGTTTGCTATTGGGTTATCATAGATGGCTTCTATGAGATTGAAGTAGAGACCATCTTTTTTGATTTTCTGTAAGATTTTTATCATTAATGACTGTTGGAATTTGTCAAAACATTTTTCTACATATCTTGAGATGATCATGTGATTTTCTCCTTTTACTCTGTTGATATGGTATATTACATTTTATGACTTGGATATATTGAACCATCAGTGAATTCCTGGGTTGAATATACTTTTTCATGGTCTATAATCTACTTGTGATTTGCTGCATTCTCTTTGTTAGATATTATTGGTGATTTTTGCAAGCATGTTTATTAGGGAGATTAGCCTGTAGTCTTCCTTTTCGATTTTTTCTTTTTCTGGTTTTGGTGTCAGGTAATATTTACCTCCATGAATGAGTAAGGGCGTATTGTTTCACTTTCCATTTCATTAAAGAGTTTGAGAGTATTGGCTTTAAATATTTTCTAAGTTTCTTTTACAATTTGGCTTTGAATCATTAAGGATCGGTGTTTTCTTTTTGGTTAATTTTTTGTTACATTTTCAATCTAATTAACCATATTTTGTTACTCAGAATTTTTATGTCTTCTGGATTCAGCTTTGGTAATTCATACATATATAAGGCTCTGTCGATTTCTTTTGTATTTTTCATTCTATGAGTGTAAAGTATTTCAAAGTAAGCACTGATGATCTTCTGAATTTCCACAGGATCTGTAGTGATTTCACTTTTTCATCTCTCAGTGGATGAATTTGGGTCTTTTTTCTCCTTTTCTTGATAAGGTTGACTAATGTTTATCAAATTTATTAATTCCTTCATAGGACCAGCTCTTCAGTTTGTTAATTCTCTGTATTGTGCTCTTAGTCCCCATTGTGTCAACTTCTGCTCTGATCTTTATAATTTCTTGCCTTGTATGTCCTTTGAGCTTTTTTTTTTCTAGAATCTTGAGGTATAATATTAGGTTGCTTATATTTTCTCATTATGTTTTCCTTATGTGAGAATTAGCCACTATAAATTTCCTCTTGGGAATGCTTTTCTTGTATCCTATAAGTTCTGGTATGTTGTGTCTGCATTGTCATTTACTTGTAGATGCTTTTAAATTTGTTCTTTAATTTAATTTGTAACCTATTAACCGTTTAGGAGGGTGTTATTTAATTTCCACACATTTATGGACAGTTTCTTTTGTCATTAATTTATAATTTCATTGTTCTATGATAGGTTAATATGCATAGAATAATTTCAATTGCTTTGCTTTTACTTATGTGGAATAGTATATGGTTTATCTTAGAGAAAATATGTGTAGGTGAGAAGAATGTGTATTATAATGATGTTGGGTGGAACAATTTGTAAGCATCCACGATGTATATTTGTTCACAGGATTGGTTCAATTTTGAGATTTCTTTGCAGATTTTTTTGTCTAGTTGATATATCTCTTTGCAAAGATGGAGTATTCGCATTTCCCATTACAATTGTGTTATTCCTTTAATTTTTCTTGTCTCTTAATAATTGTCCTAAAAAGTTTGGTTGAGAGATTTTTATATTCAAAGCCACAAGCAGATTAGAGTGAGCAGTTTTTGTACTCTATCACATGAATTAGTGACTGGAGTAAACATTGTTTTACTTTATAGTTTAATATCCAGAGCAGGTAGAATTTCTAAAATTGTTATTTCAATGAAATGATAAATATTTAATATTGTGTGTAATGTCCATATCTTGAGTTGATTATTACACAATATGAAGTATATGCTCTATTCCATAAAGAAGTAAAGGAACTTTTTAAAAAAGAAAAAGATAAAAATAAAATAATGTCTGAATTTTTTTGAGTTGGCCAAACAAATGCAGAAAACAAAAATCTTGAAGCAATCTTTTGTTTTTAAAGTAAAAGTGGCAAAAAATCATGAAAATCTTTGAGATCTAGAAAATTTTTCAGTTTTGCTCCATTATTTTCATATCAGTAGTAACATGATAAATATAGATTTTCAGTACTGGAGAAGCAAAACAATTTCATTCTCAGGGAATTGTCATTTGATCTGTCTGGTGATCCCTAAAATAATATCTGAAAGATTTGCCTTATTTTGATTGACTCATAACTTAAGCAGTACTAAGCCACTATGTGGTGAACTTTTTGTGAAATATTTAATGGCAAATGTTCTGATCACTGATGTCTGAATACATGCAAAAGAGTTGGGAAAATGAAAACATAACTAAAAATCTTGGAAAGAAACATTAAAGAATGAGATGCACATAAAATCTTTCTGTCCGTTTGTAGAAGTTTCAGATATCTCAGATTCATCATGGGGTGAAGGGCCAGGGGATGCTGAGCTGAAATTCTTCTCTGAAACTTAGTGTAGGTTTGAAAGAATTTTCCAGGTCTCCTTCTGCTGACTCACTCTCCTCCACTCTTTTTCTCTGCTACAGAAAGTATGTGTTCTGTATCTAAACCATATTAGTTGTCTTAGTTACTTGTTGAGACAAAATAGTTAACAAGCAAACTTAAAGGAGGAAAGGATTATTTAGCTTACAGTTCATAGAGGTTTCAGTTTATAGTTGCCTGGCTCCAAGGTAGGGTGATATAGTAGATTGGCACTGCAGAGCAGGGAGACAAAGCAGCAAGCATGAGACCAGCAGCTAAATGCCTCTTTTCCGTACCTTATATCTTATTTAGGATACCTGCTCTTAGGCTAGTGAGCACTTACACCTTTATTCTTAGCATTGAATCCTTTATTGCATCATCACACACCCTAGATAGAGCTGCCACTGAAAGCCCCCCCGCAAAACTGCATACATATTCAAGATATTAGTCTCTATCTGAGGAGTAGTTGACAAGCTTTTCCCATTCAGCAGGTTGCCTCTTCACTCTGTTAGGAGGTATTTTTACTGTGCAAATGTTTTTTAATATGGCATTATTATCCCCGTACTTGATACCTTGTAGTATTTCCTATGAGACCAGGGTTATATTCATAAAGTCTTTGTCTATGTCTTTGTGATTTATAGTTTTACTGATTTTGTCTTCCACCAGATTGTGTTTATGTGTTTAAATATGGACATTTGATAATTCAAATTTTAGTTGAGTGTATAGTAATAGATATGATTTTAGGTTTAATCTTCAGCATGCAGAAACCCAGATACCCCAGCACTATTTACTATATTTTATTATAGAAACTTTCTTCCACTGAGAGTGCCTCGCTCTTTGTCAAAGAAAGGTAGATTAGTGAGGTTAAAGTTGTGTCTGAATTTGCTACTCTATTATATTGACCCTGAGGTCTAGTTTACTTATTTATTTGTTTAGCCAGGCCATTATGATTTTGATCACAGTAGCTTTGCACTGTATCTTCAAATCTGATATCATAATGCCCCATTCTGAAACTTAATGCCCCAGAAATGCTTTTGCTCTGCTAGGGTTCTCCTGTTCACTTATTAGCTTTAGGATTTTTCCTCCAGTTTTATGAGGTATGGTATTGGTATTTTAGGTGGAATAGCAAAAAATCCATTTAATAACTTTTTGGGGGCCATTATGAAAATAATTAAAATTTTTATTTTAGAAAATATTTATTTAACTATATGAATAGTTTATTTTATTTTTCTCTCTTTTTTATTTTTGTTTTGAAGAAAATAAAACAAAATGAGAAAAAAGTGGTGTCAGTCAAAACAGAAAGATGGACATAGTAGATGACTTAAAACCTGAATACTAGGTGATATACAGTGGTTACCATGATTTCTTGTTTTTTTCAATAGAATTGCCCATATCATCAGGCACAATAAAATTGAATCTAGCAGTACAGAACAAAATAAATAAAACAAACTTTGGAGACATAGGCCTTCAAAAGAAAGTAATAGTCCAACGAGAATGGGTATCATAGTAAAAGCTATTATCTTCGGAGCAGTTGCCTATACTCTCAGAATTGATCCTATCAAACCTAATGGATTCAAATAAAATCAGTAAAGAGAAGACATTGATCAAACAAAACAGATTCAAATAAAATCAGACAAAACAAGACAGTGAAAGCAATATAGATCTTAAAATTAAGTTAATAGGAAATTAAAAATGCTTACCATAGTATAGCCTGCGATCTTTGGAATAGCTGTCCATGCCATCAAATCTAGTACAAGTAGACAAACAAGAACAGAATATAACCAAACTAAACAGAGTGATGAAAACAATATAGGTTTCAAATCATGATACATGATTAACAATGTCCTCTGTCTTAATTTTTAGACAGTTCCTCCCCTTTTGCTTTCACAGAGTGCATTGTATATTTTGTATCCCACTAACATTTTTAGTTTTTAGATTGGGGAGCAACCTGCTATTTACCTAAGTGGCTCAGAAGGTTTTTAACCCTGAGCTTGATCTCAGGTTGTATCCATTTGACTACAAAAGCCTCAAGGTTTTCCTTACTTATAGCTGAGTATTTCTCCATTGTATAAAACTGTTATGGCTTTCCAACTAATTTGAGGCTGAAGGGCAAGTTATCCTCACTTTTTTTGTTACCTGTCACATAAATCAGTGTTTTCTAATCTTTGACTTTCAGTCCATAAACCCTCTTTCTGCTTAATTATATTTCTTATATAGAGCATCTTGATGGACCCTATCTCCTGATCCACTCTGCCTGTTTTTCTTTTTATTAGTGTATCAAGGGCATCCATGTTAGTGATTATGGCCAACTTTCTTTGCCTAATATCTGCCATTCAATTTTTCTGTATAATGGTTCATCTGCTTTTTCCTTTCCTTCTATTGTCTGCCCCATTCAGTGAGCCCCCTCTGCTGCTCTTCTGGAAATCATGGTTTTTTTTCTCTTTCCCTAGAAATTCCCTTTAGTATTTTTTGTAGGGTTGAATTGGTGGTCATGAATTCCACCAGTTCCTCTATGTAATGGAAGCATCTTGTTTCTCCACTAATTTTGAGGGATTGTTTTACAGGGTACATTAGTCTCAGGTGAAATTTATTTTGTTCATGGCTTGGAATACTTCACTCCAAGCTCTTCTTGATTTGATGGTTTGTGTCAATAAGTCTGTTGTGATTCTGATGAGTTTTGCTTTATACTTGATCTGTTTCTTTTCTCTCATACCTTTTAATATTCTGTTCTTATGTTGAATTTTGGGGATTTTGATTACTTTATGACTGGGAGAAGGGGAGAATGTAAAGGGGATTAAAAAGAGAAAGATGATGTGCTAGGTGTATGTAACCTTTCCCCAAGTTGACTATGAACCACAGAAACTCCAAATATGTAGTAACTAAATAAACTCCTTTAGAAAAAAATAGCAAGGACCATGGCAAACATATAATGGAAAACATCATTTGATAAGTATAAAAGAGTTTGTGTTTATAAGAAGAAAGAGTTCTGTACATTAGCAGCAATAACAGGTGAATTTAGTTAAAACTACAAAGATGTACAACTTATATTACATTAATCTAGACACCATGGAGTGTTATAAAAGTAAAATAGACTTATTTTTAGCAAAGTCAATATAACTTGAGACACTTGCAAAGGGAAGTAAAGCAGACACAGATGGTAAAATACAATAGCACACATTCTATCATATATGACAGGCTCAAAATATAAATAATTTAAAGATTAAAAGAAAAGATAGATGATAAGAAAGCTGGAAGGAATGGTGCTGGAAAAACGAGCTTTCCACGTAGTGAAGACTAAAAGTGGACAGATGTTTGTCACCATGCACTAAATGGAAGTAAAATGTGTTCAAAGATCTAAATATTAAAACAGATCACCAAATATAGTTAAGAGAAAATAGGGAGACATCTTGAGACATAAGCCTAGGCAGAAGCTTCATGAGCAAAATCCAGATCACACGGGAAATACAGTAAATGGGATCTTGCCTCATTAAAAATCTTTACAAAACAAAAGAAATCACCAGAAGAGTAAAAAGACAATCTACAATGGAAAAAATTATAGCCAGTTGTCCCTCAAACAAAGGACCTACATCAAGAGCATAGAAAGAATTGAAAATATCAGGCCTCCTACATTCAAAAACCCAATGGAAAAATGGGTATCTGTGAAAAATGCACACTTCTGAGATGAAGGAATACAAATGGTAAATAAACATATGAAAAAATGTTCAATATGATTGGTCATTCAAGAGATGCAAATTAAAATCACGGTGAGATTACATCTCACTCCAGAAATGAAAGCTATCATCAAGAAAATAACTAATAAGAAATGTTAGTGGGGCTCTGGGGGAAAAGGAAATGTTCTCCAATTTGGTGGGAGAGCAGACCAATGCAAACACTCTGGAAATCAGTGTAGACATTCTTCAAAAAACTAGGACTGGAAGTCCCATTTGACTCAGCTATTACCCTCCTCAGTATCTTCCCACAAGAATTAAAAACATTGAACAGAAACATATATATATATATATATATATATATATATATATATATATATGACTATTACTCAGCCATAAAGATAAATTTGACACATTTACAGGTAAATGCAGGCAACATGAGACCACAATTGTAAGTGAAATACACCTGATCCAGATCTATAAGCATAACAGAGACTCAGTAGAGTGAGAATCAGTATGATAAACAATATCCAAATAGTACAATACATATTGTGAATAGGGAAGACACTCTTCAAAACTAAAGAAAAACTGTGATGGGAGAAAGGCGAATGGAAAGAAGAAAAAATATATACAAGCATAAGAGAATGAAGCTAGTTATACAGCCAGTTACTGTTGGTTTATTGAGGGAAAAGTTCTGTGTAGAAATTTTCTGCCTGTATTTGCAGTGTTTCATAGCTGTATTTTGTACTTTGAACAACTAATGTAGATATAACCATATGCAATATTTCATTATTGTTACTCTCTTACTAGCCCATTTTGAACCTGTGTTGTTGTTGTTGTTTACTTTTATTATTTGAAAAAAGAATCCTGGAGGAAGCCAGAAAATTACTCATAGGTCAATGGCTGAATTAGGACCAGACATTCCTAGGGACAGAGAGGAATGAAGTGCACCGCCCTGGTCAGGGTTGTGGAACTAGACACTGAGTGATCTGTAAGACAGCGAGAATCACAAAGGGATGCTGCAAGGAACTGTGATCCATGGGGAAAAAAGGGAAGAGAAACGACACTGGAGTATTGTCAGAGGAGTTTCTTTCCCACCATTGTCCTAAACTCTAGTGAATTCTGGGCCTATGTGCACTCGCTCCTTCCCATCCACGGTTGACACTGAATTCTATGTGAAGGGGTCTTTTCTGCCTATTTCATCACTGGATGCACAGGGTGGAAACAGACCCTTTGTGAAACTGAACATCTGGGACATGGAATCTCCAAGAGTAGAAAAAACATTTCAAGTCACTGCCCATGGAGGCTATTTGTTGCTGACCCATAGAAACCATGAAATAGCCCATGTATAACTGAAATTCAAAAAAGGCATGGCAACCTGTGCTTGTAAACTCAGCATTCAGGAGGCTGAGATAGGAGAATCATCATGAGCTCAAGGTGAATCCAGCTATGTAAGTAAGTTCTCCTGCTAAATAAGTGAGTTTTCTGCTTGGTCACAGGGCACCACTGAATTTGCTGTCCAGAAACCCCTGAGTTTTCTGAGAAACTGAGTTTTCTGAGGAACTGAGGAACTGAGACTCAAATGCCAATGATGAGCATGTGAAGCTGAGACAGGTGAACTGAGTTTATCAAATTCCAGATCTTGCAGTAGAATCACAGATGGGGAAACTGAGTTTGATGAGGTTGATATTTGTCAGAGTGAAGATCATTGGCAACACCACATTCTGAGACCACCTGAGGCTTTTGAAAACAGCCTTTCTATGATTGCTTTGTGAGGGGAATTTTTTGGTGTGCATATACGTGTGTTTTGGTCATTTGAGTTTTTTTGCTTCAGGAATTGTATATATGTGTTATGGCTATAGAACTGTGTATACATTTTCTAAGTTTGTATGTAAGACACTCCAGGTAAGTAATTTGCACATGCCCCCTTCAAAGCTTATTTCTGAATGTTACCTAAACTTACTTGAGCATTAGTCCAAGAGTTGGATACAATCTTCCATTTCATCTCTCACTTGCCATGTACAAATCTCAGTCTTCCCTTACCTGTGTTATTTTGCCCTCACATAGTATCTCTTAGCTCTTTCATGCAAGATTTATTACTTCTCTTTCCTATCCCTTTCTATGTGTTCCTTCCACTTATACAGAATGTAGTAAGAAAATCTAAATACCACAGCATGTAAACCTTTCACGTTAGCTTTAACCTTCACCAGGTGTGCCTTTATAAGGTTTCTAAAATTAATGTTTCTGTTGTGGTACTGATTGGAATAAATCTCCTGTATCTCTCCCACTATCAATTTAAAACCTCTCACCCAAATCTTTTCTCACTTAGCCTCTCAAAC
>PVJX010029669.1:0-22727 GCA_004027295.1 Dolichotis patagonum | reverse complement strand
TATGATAATTTTCTGTATTTTTCAGATTTTCTCCAATGCACTGGTAGTTCACTTGCCCAAGTACTCATGCTGGTAAGTGGTTGTCTTGGCTACTTTTCTCTAGTTGCTGGGACAAAACACTCAACACCCAAAATGAAGGAAGGAAAAGTTGACTTAGCTCACTGTTTGTGGAGGTTTCAGTTCATAATCAGCTGGCTCTAAGGCAGGGTTGCTTGGCACAGGGGCAACACTTCAAGGCAGCAGCCAGAGAAAAAGGGCAGAACAAGACTCTTCTCTTCCCTTATATTATACACAGGCCACAAACCAATCCAGGGTAGGTGTAGCACTCACAAAATCTCTGTGCCCTCCTCTTGCACAGGATGAGGATATTTACAAAGTAAGGATGCTGGCTCCCTGCTGAGTCTTCCAGTTAAACTTCCAAATTTGTCAAGTTGACACAATGTATCAACCATAACCATGACCAAACCCAATGTGTGCAGCCACATCTGTCAAACTCTGGATCCCCGAACTATCACTCTTCCAGTAATAGTGTCTCTCACTGGATTTACTACCATTCTGTAAGTCAATTTCCAATTTCTGTTTCTATTATCTCTTTTACCTAAAAGCTTTGGTAAAGGTGACAACCCAGTACATATGCTGGGTTTGGTGATCTAAATATATGTTCTTTGGCTTTCCTGCTTTTGCTCTATTCACTTTTACAAATGCTACACATTGCCAGTAGTAAGATCTTTTTGTGTTTGTTTGTATCCACTTAGTTATGAAACAAGCTACTTATTTGTTGAGTGGGCGATTTAAGTATTTTTCAAACTGATCTTGCCTCTCTTCTCTTCCATGGTAGATAAGCCTCTAGTAGGTGTTAAATGGGCTATGTGAGAGTCCTCTCAGCTTAATGTGATTTGGATTTTATAAGATAACCAAATGTTGCTTTAAGGTTCATTCTAGCTCAGTATTTTCAATTCCCAGATAGGCAAGCTGAGGTTCAGAGTCAATCTCACAGTCTCATGGGTTCTGGGACAAGACTTTAGATCTCTTGATTGTCACTCCAATAGTTTTCCTGTGTTTCCACATTCTCTGCATGTTTTCTTTATTTTCATTAAAAGCCTCTCTTAAGAGTTAAACAATTTTAAATTGTAATTGCATTTCAAGAGGATATTTGGAAGCCAATTTTAAATAACAGAATATATATATATATACCTTAAGATGATTTTGTGCATGCAGGCTCATCCCCCACCCTACCCCAAATCAGGGAAGTAAAGGGAGGGAAGGGAGAGGAGAAGTCCATGGTTTATATTAACTTAACATTGAAAGGAAAGGAAGAAAGGGGAAAGAGATGAGGTGGGGTGGGAGAAAGGAGGGAAATGAAGAAAATTTTCCATTTGTGGAACGCTGCATAGTCCTTTCTTGCCAGGGAGTTTGGCTCTCAGCTCCTGCCTTTTTAGGCTCCATGCCTTTTTTCTGTAGCTTGGATCCACTGTTCCAAGTAATTCAAGGGAAGTTGCAAACCTGCTTTTGGAGCAGGATTACTTACCTATAAAAGCAGCTCGTCAGCCTCCAGATTTCAGCTTTAAGATGTGATCTTTACATAAAGTAGGCATAAACTGCTTTGATTGGGGAGTAGAATTTGGAATACCAAACTGTTCTTGGATGGGATCATTTTGTCATTTATGCTCTCAGAGAGACGAGACAAACTCTTTCCTCTTAGGTTGAGAGCCATCTTTCTTACTTAAAGCTATGATTGATACCTTCGCTCTATCGCTCTCACCACACGTTCAAGTCACTTGTTACTCTGCTAGACTGCCCATATGCATATCGCTTACAGTGACACAGCACATTTGAAGCAGAAAAGTAAATGGAAAAAGTGACTTTTATCAGAGATCTCGTCACACTCTTGTTACATTTTTTTGTGCAGTAAATCTTGGCTGTTCTCGTTCTCCACATTAAGGATGCCGACTTCTATAATCTTTTATTCTTTCCACAATCACTGACTAATCTCTTAGATAATTTTTCATCTTTTTTGTCTTCTATAATTCCTAGTTGCTTGTCTCCTTTGCTTACTTCTTGTCTGTCTCTATTAGCCTTAAAAATCAACTCCCTAGTTTTATTCACATAGTACTTGCAAGACACTGAAAAGCATCACCACTACCAAAGACTTGCTATAAATCTTACATCCTGAATCCCATGGTAATAAGTAAATAGTTTCTCCTGTCTTTACAATGACTGCTTCTGCTCTTAGCATAAACAGATAAAACCTAGAGTATATATCATGTATAAAAGTAAGACTTGTTCTATAGCTGGATGTCTTTTTGACATAAAGTGTAAAAGCTATGAACATTTTGTAGTGTCTCAGTAAATCACGTATGTTTCCACCAAAATTTGCCTCAAATAAATTATTTCTAGCTCTATGTTTAGGCAGAATCTATTGACTTGAACTCTAGGCATCTTACTAAGAATATTGCACCAGTATTCCACCTTTAACACTAGGAAACTAAGCACAGCTAGAATTTAGACCTCTATGCTGTTGTCCCTTAATGTAAATCTTTTCTTTGACAAAAATCTTCAAATAGATTATTGTTAGTAGAGTTAGAAAAATTAATCCATTCATTAATTTCATATGCAATGTTAGATGCAAATAAGTCATTTAACTGAAGGTACTTTATAAACTAAGAATGTCTCTTTTTTCAAATTAACTTCATAAAAGTCCACATTCCTATATTTTTTACAGACAACTGGAAATTCTCATTAATTACAGAGATTTGAATCCAATAATGAAGTGAGTTTCTGGCAGGCTTATCTGTAATACTGATATCACTTGAATTCAAGGGATGACAAGTAGGGATATGATGTTACTGCATAAGAATTTTAATCCTTGTTATAATGAACAGAGAACAACAGCTACATTAAAATGAAAGACTGGAAATTTGGCTCTGGATAAAAATAAATAAATAAATAAATAAATAAATACCTATTATCATGTAAAAAGAATGTCAAATTCATAAAAATTAAATTGTATATCCCAAGGATATAAAATCCAGCAATCTAGAGTTATTTTTGAAATAAGTTTTTAAAGAGCACAATAGATACTTATATATTAGATGTATATTTAATAAGCCTTAGTCCTTTGATGGCCAGTTTACATATTGAAATGTTAAAAGAAAAGCCTAACTTGGTACGTTATGCTAAATTTAAAAATTTCCATTTCTTTTTATTTAACACAATATTTGCAATGTTCCCAACTGAAGAATTTTGTGCTGCAGAGGGGAAAGTCATTTCCCTTGCTTGTGGAGAAGAGAAGTCAATTATGAAAATAATTTTAGAAGCAGATTTCAAATGCAAATAATCACTCTTAAAATGTTATTATTGAAAGGAGAAATTAAATACATCATCCAACCTAATAAGAAGCAAAAGGTTCTTAGAGAAATCTGGAAAACCGAGTTGATACTCTTTGTTGATGAAGGAGAAAAGGATATTCCTAGAAGAGAAGATACCTGATCAAGGACACAGAAACGGGAAACAACCTGGAGACATCAGGGACCTGCAACTCTTTAATGTGTGTTTGTCATCGGCTAAGAAGTTCCCCCCAAAGAATGAAGATGTAATCAAAGGCCACATAATGAATGACATTTAATGTTTTACTAAGGTGTTGATTATTCGCCTTAGTGAAAGGGGCATCAAAGAGGTTCAACTCATGAAAACAGTATGATTATTTTTTCCATTTTTGTACTACAAGCCTTAGGATCAATGTGGAAGATGGAACAGAAGGTTGCAGGAAGTGGCAAAAACAATTTTACAAATGGTGTATGTATTACTCTGCTTTATGTTGCTCTAACAAAATATTGGAAGTGGGGTACTTTATGGAGAAAAGAGGTTTATTTAGTTTTAGTTGCATAGACTGAAAGCGCACAAGAGGGTGGCCCTATTAGTTTGGCTTCTGGAAAGTATATCACAGTGGATATTAACCAAGCTAAAAGCAAGTACAGAAGAGATCATATGGCAATACAGGAAACCAGACAGACATTCAGGGACAGGCTCACTCTTTTTATACTAATCTACTCTTGTGGAAATTAACTAGAGTTCTGAGAGAGCTACACTAATGCTTTCAAAGGTGCCACCCCCAATGACCGAATGACCTTCCATTCCATGACCTTCCATGAGAGACATTATCTCTTCAGGGTTCCATCATTCTCTCAGCCCCGTCACACTGAGAAATAAGCTTCCTGCACACAAGCCTTTAGGGGACACATTTAAACCCTACCCAAAATGTCATGGCACAGAAAAGAAAAAAAAATACAAGAAGCAAAGGTAATAGAGACAGGATACATATGGGATAGGCTAGAATAAATAAGTATGGGAGAGGAACAGGGAGGATACCAAGAAAGGGGGCCAGTGGAGAGAGGAGTTTTCAAGAAAACGTTTATTTCACTTTCAGTTTGTTTTCCTTAATATATCTAAGACACAGAGTTTTGGAACTTAGGAGAGACGAGCATCTTAGTCACTCTTTCATTTCTGGGACAAATACCTGACACCTACAAATTAAAGAGGACATATTTATTTTAATTCAGTTTTTAGAGGTTTCAGTATGTAGCCAGCTTCAAGGCAAGGTGGCATGGCAGAAGAGCACTGTGGAGGGGCATGCAGAAGGGAAACAGTTCACAGCATGGCAGCCAGTAAACAAAGCCTTTTTCTTTCCCTTTCTACTCCATTCCGGCTACAAGTCTATTAGTTGGTGCCACTCACACCCATGGTGGGTCTTTCCTTTTCAGTAAATTCATTATCCACACCCAGAACTATGCTAAAAACAATCAGTGGACTAATTCAGTATCACACACCCATGGTCCAGCCACCTCCCCAAAGCCCCACCTATGAGTGCGTGAGGCTTTGGGGAGCATCTAGACATAAATCACAACAATGAGGTGAAGTTCTGAGGCTCAACAGTGAAGTTCTAACCTTGAGGGTAGATATGATGGAAGATAGATACTGCTATATAGAATGGAGAGAATAATTCAAAGACAAAACTGTTTGAAACATTATTTGTGTGTGTGTGTGTGTGTGTGTGTGTGTAGGGAGGGAGAGAGAGAGAGAGAGAGAATATGAATCATAGACAGGCATCATGTCTTTATTTTTTAGCCAACTGATCATGTTATGAATACATTTCTCACTATTGCCTGAGAACTTTGGAACCCCTTTTGATTCTAAACTTTTATTCATACCTTTATTCTTCTAAAAAGAGTTTATTTTAAAAGCCTATTTATTTTTCAATGTCTAACTCTAATATCAGGTCTTCTATGACAAGTTTCTTGATCATACTGGCATGATGTCTCTTTCTTCTGTTTTCCCAGTAGCCCCATGTGTCATGAAATTGAATCCAGCTACATTATCTAAAACAATCTTTCTTCAATGTGCTGTCTCAGGGACCATTTACACACTTAGAAAATACTGAGGATCCCAAAGGACTTTTGTTATGTGAGTTATAGCTATTAATATTAGCAATATTAATATTCCTAAAGATGAAATTAAAACATATATTATTGCTATAGTTTATGATCATGGTGCAGCACAAGGGTGAGAGATTATTTGGAGTTCATGTCCAAGGAGAGACTAAGGAGTCTAAGGAGAGACTACCTTACCAGAGAGCCCTCAGTGCAAGAGAGTCGCAGGAAAAATAGCCCTGATCTGAAGCACTTGTGGTGGTTGATTAATAGGTACAGGAAACAAGAATAAAGGACAAAAGAAGGACACTTGAGCAGGAATCCATGTAGGGGGCAGTGGAAGGACAAAGGAAGGTCAGGATAAGGTCAGGGTGGTCTGTTATGTGGCTGACCATTGGACCATTATAAGTAAAGGGATCATGGAGAGGTAGACAAGGACCAGAACATGCATTCCTTAAGGCAGTGTTGGTTTTTTAAATTTTATTTTAAAGAGGTTAAAACTAAGCATAACAAAACAGAACAAAGCAGGTCAGAAGAAAACTGTAAGAGACACAGATTTTAAAGCAAGACAAGAGGAGATCATTACTGTCTATTGTATTGTCTCTTGTTTTCTTCTAAATAGTTGTCCATATCATGACACACAATGAATTCAGACAAAACAAAATAGTATTAAACTGATCATAACAGGATGATGAAGGCATTTTAGGCCTTCAAAACCAGATGATAGAGAAATCAACAATGGCTGCCATGATGTCTCTCGTTCTCTTCAAAATAGCAGTCCACACCTTCACATATGTTGAAGTTAAACAATAAAAAACAGACTAAAATCACTATGAACAAAGAATAATAGTTTTGCTAGATTTCACAGCATGATGCTACAGAATCAGCACTGCATACCATAGTGTCTGTTTTTCTTCAAAGTAGTCGTTCACTGCATCGTGCATTATATAATCAATTTTCATAAACTGTTTAGGAGAAGTTCTATGCATGTATGAGTCTCTACCTGTATATCTATCCTTTCTATATTAGAGGGAAAAATAAAACAAAACAAAACATATTCCTGGAAAAACATGAAACAAAAAAGACAAATAAATAACAATAGCAAAGAGCCCCAAACACTGATAACATAGGCTTTCAAAACAAGGTGGTAGGAGCGTAACTGGGGTTCTTATTTTACATAATGATCTTCAAGAGTTCCTCAGATCACCATACAATAATATGCACAATTGTTCCAGTCTTATGAATGTTAACTATTTTGTTCCAAGAACTTATAAAATTTGTAGCACAATCATCTTGGCTATCCTAAGTGTGTTTATATAATTTTAGATATTTTTTCTTTTCCGTTTTTTCTTCATTTTCCCTGAGATATTATTTTTTCCCCTTTAAGCAGATTCTTATTCTTTCACTGTATTTATTGAGGATTTTGTATCTTATGTGCTCTTACCATTTCTTACACTAGGCAGGCTACATGGTATTTACACATGTGAGTTTGATTTATTTCACTTATGAGTATGGTCTTGAGTTGCATCCATTTATTTATAAATATCTCAATGTGATCATTCTTTATAGCTGAGTAGTACTCCATTGTGTAAAAATACTACATCTTTTTTATCCATTCCTCAGTTGATGAACTGTTAGGTTGTTTCCAAGATCTGGCTATTACAAATTGTGCTGATATAAACATGGGTGCACATATATCACTGTGGTATGATGTTTTCAGTTCTTCTGGGAATATGCCCAGAAGTGGAATAGCTGGGTCAAATGGGACTTCCATACCCAGCTTTTTGAGGAATCTCCAGACTGACCTCCACAGTAGTTGCACCAGTCTACACTCCCACCAACAGTGCAGAAGAGCTCTTTTTTCCCCACAGCCTCTCCAGTATTTGTTGTTGGTAGTTTTCTTTATCCTGGCCATTCTTTCTGGAGTAAGATGGAGTGGTTTTAATTTGCAGTTTCTAATGACCAATGATGCTGAACACTTTTTCTTTTTTTTATTTTAAAGAGAATAAAACAAAAGAGGGCAGAACAAAGCAGATCAGAACAGAACACCATAAGCAACACAGCACTTTACAATAAGACAACCAGATATTAACAGTTGCTATCAAAATGTCCCTTTCTCTGCTATAGTTGAGCATAGTTTCAAATACAATAATATCAAACATAGTAAAATAGTATAAAACCATTCAAAAGAATGAAAGAATTACAGGGCATTCTGAACTGAATAACAGAGAATGATCAATGGCTATTATAATATCTCATTTTCTATAAAAATTTGTGCATACTGTCACATATATTAAAATCTCAATAAGACACAACATGATAGAATCGATGGTAATAGCAGAGTACAAGCATGGTGAGACTTCTAAGCAAGATGATATTAAATCAGCAATGGCTTCCATAATGTTTTGTTTTCTTCAAAACAGCTGCTCATAGCATCATGTGTAATAATCAAGCAAAACAGAATAAAACCATTCCAACTGATGAATGAAAACATTGAAAGGCTTCAAAGCAATGAAATGGGAAATCATTATTACCATAAAATCTTATATACTCTTACCAACTCTCATACTAAGGAGACTATATGGTATATACACATGTGAGTTTGGTTTATTTCGCTTATGAGTATGGTCTCAAGTCATGTCCATTTATTTATAAATATCTCGATGTGATCATTCTTTATAGCTGAGTAGTACTCCATTGTATAAAAATGCCACAACTTTTTTATCCATTCCTTAGGTGATGGGCACTTAGGTTGTTTCCAAGATTTGGCTATTACAAATTGTGCTGCTATAAACATGGGTGCACATATATCACTGTGGTATGATGTTTTCAGTTCTTCTGGGAATATGCCTAGAAGTGGAATAGCTGGGTCAAATGGGACTTCCAATCCCAGCTTTTTGAGGAACCTCCAGACTGACCTCCACAGTAGTTGCACCAGTCTATACTCCCACCAAAAGTGCGGAAGAGTTCCTTTTTCCCCACAGCCTCTCCAATACTTCTTGTTGGTAGTTTTTTCTATTCTGGCCATTCTTTCTGGGGTGAGATGGAGTGGTTTTAATTTGCATTTTTTTAAATTTTATTTGAAGAGAAGAAAGAAAAAAACCAAAACAGAATAAAGGGTAGCAACAATACAAAATTTCAAGGAAAAAAGGAAAAGAACAACAACAAAAAACCTAAGAGATTATTACTTGACAAATTACATACTGACTTCTTGGAAATAGTTGTTCAAATTATAAAGTTAAAACATGTAAAGTAGACATTCAAACAGTGAGTCTGTTAACAGTTCTGTTCCACAATCTGACAAAAAAACCCCCAGCAATATGGTCATCCATCTTACCCACTCAAATATATATTCAATTATAACAAAAGGGTAAAATTAAACACAACAAAACAGAACAAAGCAGATCACAAGAAAGCAATGAAAGGGACATAAATTCCAAAACTAGACAATTGGAGATATTCACTCTCTATCATATTGACTCTTGTTTTCTTCCAAATAGTTGTCTATATTGTCACATACAGGGAATTCACATGAAACAGCATAGTATAGAATTGATCTGAGCAGGATGAGGAGGGCATTTCAGGTCTTCAAGACCAGACAATAGGGAAGCTGAGAATGGCTGTCATAGTGTCTCTCATTCTCCTCAAAACAGCTGTCCATACCTTCATGTGTGTTTAACTTAAACAAAACAAAACAAGCTAAAATCACTTTGAACAAAGAATGATAATTTTGCTGGATTACACATCATGACATTATGGAATCAGCACTGGGTACTGTAGTGTCTCTTTTTCGTCAAAGTAGTTGTTCATTTCAACATGTGTTATATAGTTGGTTCTTGTAAACTGTTTATAACCTCTACACATGCATGAGTCTCTAAATGTATATCTATCCTTTCTGTATTAGAGGGTAAAACAAAACAAAGCAAGATAAAACAAAACAATTCCTAGAAAAGCATGAAGCAATAAAGTCATCTATAACCGCAATACAAGGTAATCTACAATGGTTACCATGATGTCTCAGCAGTATATAACAACATTAATAAAAACAAAGCATTGGAGACATTATAAGACTTCAAAAGCAAGTAATAATCAAACCAGAGTGGCTATGTTAGTGAATCTTGTCATCTTCAGTGTAGTTGCCTATACTCTTAGACTTGATGCTATCAATCATAACAGATTTAAATAAAATCAGTCAATATAAAGTAGCAATCTAAGAACCCCGATTCAAATAAGATCAGTCATAATAAGACAGTATAAGTTATAAAGATTAAGTTGATAGGAAATTAGGGATGATTACCATAATATGTCCTCTTATTTTTGGGATAGCTGACAATATCCTCAAGTCTAGAGTAAGTAGACAAACTGGAACAGCACGTAATCCATCCAAGCAGAGTGATGAGAATAATGTAAATTTTAAATCTTGTTACCCAATTAACAATATCCTCTGCCTTCCTTTTTTAGACAATTCCTCTCCTTTCACTCCCATAGGGTGCACTGCTTGTTTTGGGTCCCACTGCCTCCTTATATAGAGCATCTCAATGGACCCTATCTCCTGATCTACTCTGCCTGTGTTTCTCTCTGTTATTATTTCAAGGCCATCTATACTAGAGATTACAGCCAATCTTCTCTGCCTTATTTCTGCTATTCTGCTTTTCTGCCATTGGTTGTCTCCTTTTCTGTTTCACTCCATTGTCTGCCCTGTTCACTGAGGCCTCTGTGCCATTGTTCCTGAAATGCTCGTATTCTTGTTCTCTCTCTCTCTAAAATATCCTGCAGTATTTTTTGTAGGGTTGGACTGGTGGTCACAAATTCTCCAGGTTCCTCTTTGTCATGGAAGCATCTTGTTTCTCCATTAATTTCTAGAGAGAGTTTTGCAGGATACATCAATCTGGGCTGGAGGTTGTTCTCTTTCAGGGCTTGAATTACTTCACTCCAAGCTCTTCTTGACCTGACGGTCTGTGTCGAGAAGTCTGCTGTGATTTTGATGGATTTTCCTTTATAGGTGATCTGTTTCTTTTCTCTGATGGCTTTTAATATTCTGTTCTTATATTGAATTTCTGGGATCTTGATTATTATGTGTCTGGGTGTAGCTCTGTTTTGGTTGTAGGTGGCTGGAGTTCTGTATGCTTCATACATCTGCATATCATTTCCTTTTTCTATGCTTGGGAAATTTCCTTAATGATTTCTGTGAATAGCCTTTTCAATTCCTCTGTTTTGACTCCTGCTTCTTCATTCACATGCTTTATTCTTAACTTATAGATCCTCTTGTCATCCTCTAGCCTTCCAATTGTTACTGCCTGCTCCCTTGTTATTTTTAAGAGATCTTCCCTTTCATGATCACACATTGCAAGCCTGTGTTCAATTTTTGATAGTCTATCTTTGGTTTCTTTCAAGCAGTTTTGCCAGCTTTCTATGGAGTCTTTAGTCTCCTGATAATCTCTTTGAATTTGCTTCATGAATTCTTGGTTTGTCTTGTTTTCTTCATTAAGCATTTCTCTCCTTTTGTGTTCCTCTCTTCTTCTGTCTGTGTCTTCTTGAGAGGTGCCCAGCCTTTCTTTTATTTATCTACTTATCTCTCATTTAATTTGAATTAATATTTCAGTTTTGATCCTGCTTACAAGGTCCTGAAGATATCTCTTTATGTCTGCTACCGCTGTATTTGATGTTGCATGTTTGCTGCCCTCAATCTCTTTTGTATTTACCTCTCCTGGATCAGTGTTCTCAGGGTTGGCGGCTGGGTTTTTTTTTCTTATTTCTCCCTCTCGTCATGTTTTTGGTTTCTTCCATACAAGTGTACAGTGTAATTCCCAGCCCCTTTTCTTGTTGGTTAAGGCTCCTCTGGAGCACGCAGGCTAGGGGCTTCTGCCCTCTGCCGGCTGCTATCAGAGAGTGAAGTTCAAGCAAGTGCAGTGTGCGCTGGCTCCTCTCCTCTTGGCCAGTCAACCTTTGCAGGCCTTCACTGTGTCAGTGTGTGGCTGTGCTCAGGGAATTAGTTTGTAGCAACCCACTGGGTCCTGGCCAGGGGCACGGCCCAATCCAAGCAGATTCCACCAATCTGCTCGGCGAGGGGAGCAACCAACTGAAGCCACTTCCTTATGGAGTTAAGGCTGTCCTGCCCAAATCTAACATGTCTTCATGTCTAACATGTCTTCCAGTCAGTTTCCCCTTCCCCGTGGGAGGGTCTTATTCCCATCACTCATCGCGTGTTGATGCCAGTCCCTGAGAACTGCTGGGCTCACAGACCTCCAACTTCAGCGTGGCTGCGGCACAAATTCACGGTGCCTCTGGGTGGGTCATGTGCAGGGCTGGGTCCGGGCGAGCTGCACACAGGGATGTTCAGCTCCACGCTCCAGCCGCTCAAGCCAGTCCCATCGGCGCAATTCGGTTGGTCAGGTCA
Organism: Dolichotis patagonum; assembly: GCA_004027295.1. NCBI lineage: Eukaryota > Metazoa > Chordata > Mammalia > Rodentia > Caviidae > Dolichotis > Dolichotis patagonum. Next base: position 10,904 of record PVJX010029669.1, on the reverse strand, counting down.
CTCTCAGGCAGGAATTCAGGTGGCTCGAGGAAGGCGCCGTGCTTGCTAATCTTAGCTTCACTAATGGCAGCCCTGGGATCTCATATTTGAGCAGTTTTTTTAACTTTAGTTTCTTCCTGGGTTGAGAGAGTCCATCTCTCTCTGTTTGGGTCTCTCCAGGGTGTTCTATTCTAGCATTTGAGCTGTCTCTCTCAGAGAGGATCTCTCTCCTGCTGCCTATCTGTCTGCCATCTTTGCAAACTCTAATTTGCATTTTCTAATGACCAATGATGCTGAACACTTTTTCATGTATTTATTTAAGGCAGTGTGTTTTGATCCTAGTTGGTGTTGTGTTCCTGTCGGCTTTTACTTCTAACCATGCTTTCTAGGAGGTTTTGGGCTATGGTTCCTAAACCTCCTGGTCTTTGCTTATGCATGTCATACATACCTCTGGCCCATATCTGCACATATTATAGTCTTTATTTTTAAAATTTATTTTAAAAATTGCAATAGTAAAAATGTCAAGCACTATATGAAAAACATACTTTCTAAAACACACAAATATAGTGAAAATATCATTGTTTTACACTTTGTAAATCCCTTTAACATTTAATTTAGAGATAACTAGATTTCCATAATCAGTGCTATATTCAACCTCTTGTGATGTGCTGTTTTGGTGTATGTATAGGAAAAAAAAATCTAAATTCATACAAACATTGTACATGTTAGGAAAAAAGAGGGCCTATTCTAAAAATCTTTGTACAAAACCAGGTATTTGTCTTTAACACTACACCAAAAGTTAACAAAGGGCTTTCTTAATGGTTGTAATGTTGTGTCTGAAACCATATCAATAGTTTTAAAACACTTTTATTGAAATCTATTGGTCTGTCTTATAATTTGAATGGTGGATTTTTAACCCATACATGATTTTGCAGCAACACACATTGGTCATTTGGAAAATATTGATTTGCTGAGCTGACAAGGATTTAAAGTATTAAAAAATTTATTATGACATTTGTTAATATTGCCATCAATCCAATCAAGAAGCCTGGAAGTACTGTACTAAGAAATTGTCAAGTTCGCAGTAGTAAGTAGGATTGGTCCAAATTATCTTTTTTATTTAAACACTCGAAGTATTTTTATTGGCAACAAACTATGTCAGTTATTTTCTTTGACATAAGATTACTTCATTTATTTCTGAGATTATAACATACAACTCTACTCTGAATATGAATCTTTTACACACACACCTCATACCTCTAGTGGTAAGAGGAAAGAATTGGTTTAATTCCTATTTGGCTTTTCCTTCCAGTTCATAATTAAGTTTCTTGGGCTTTGTGGGTCCTCAATGAATATATCAACTATATTCATAAAGAATAGGCCAAGAAGCAAAATGTACATATTATCATGGCTGGTAATTTTGTGCATGCAACTATATAACCATGGTCATCTGAAATTTGATGGGCAACCTAAGTTTTTGATGGGATCAGTCAAGAACCACAAAAGGTCACATGTGTAATTTCCCAAAAAGCCAAGATCTCCAGAAATTATGTCTTTCACAAATGCAGATGCACAAAAAGAACACCTCTCTATATTAAGGAAGCATCAGTGTTTTTATATGTATACACAATGCTTGCAAAACAAAGTCAGTGTTGTGATATGCATCTTCATGAAGTCAGATTTGTAAAAAAAATGCATAAAATGAACTAGAACTCTCAAAAAGTCTTTTATACACTTTTATACACTTCATATTTTCAGTATTGGAAAATATACAAACATAAAATACATGGTATAGAAAATTGTAAAAAGCAATGTTGTCAATTTAAATTATTGGAAAGGAAAAACTTAAAATATACATACAAAAAACCAAGAAAATTTGATATTAAAAATCATTTTAGCTTACAATAGCTTTATATTACAGGAATAAATTACAGACAATTGCCGAGAGAGTGCCCACATAATTTTTCTTTTATGAAAAACCCAGAATATAACTAAAGAACAAAATGAAAGACAGATTACAGGCCTATGGAGGAAGATATTTTGCAAATGAGAAAAGAACCATATGATGAAGAAAGAGAAAGAGGGGAGGAGAAGGAGAAAAAAGAGTTAAGATGTGCTATGTGTGTGCACTGACTTCTCCCAAGGATTGTCATCATTATGTAATGCAAACTTGTACTGATAAAATATAAATTAGAAAGGCAAAAAAAAAAAGAGAAGAGTTGATAAATGAGGACAAAAAGCTTTGAAAACTAAGAGCTATCATATAGAATCTAAAATACTAAAAAATAATATGGACAACCAGTGCTCAGAAACTTAGCAGCTAGTCAATAAAAACAGCGATGTTGAAAAATGAAAGTTGGCTGGCTGGAAGGATGATTAACAGTATTCTGAAACCCTACAACACGTTGAGTACTTCTTCCTCTCCCCTTCGCCTCCTCTTCCTTCTCATCCTCCCTTTTTCCTTTCTTTCTCTTTTTTTCTTTCTTTTAGGCCTGAGTGTCCTTCTCACATTCATCGTCCATGGGGCAGCTCATCCTCCACTGAATCCTCTCAGATCCGTCCCTCCTCCTCCTCTTCCTCCTCCTCCTTTATCTCCTCCTCCTCCTTTTCCTTTATCTCCTCCTCCTCCTCTTCCTCTGCCTGCTCCTCCTCCTATTCCTCCTCCGGAAACACCCTCACAGACACTCCCAAATCATGCTGTGCTGGGTTCCTTGGTATTTGTTTTACTTAACACGATGTAACTATACTGATACCTGTCTTAGTCACTTTTGTGGTCACTGAGACATGACACCGAACACCCATAACGCAAACGGCTCACAGTTTGCTGAGGGTTCAGTGCACAGTTACCTGGCTTCAAAGAATGAGGTGTAGTGGAAAGGCCTGAGTGGAAGAAAGCTGCTCACCTGAAGACATTTGGGAAGCAGAGAGAGGGAGAAGGGAGGAGTTGAGCAGGGGAAAAAGATTTTCCTGACCACGCCCCCCAGGGGCAGCCTGGTCACCCCATCTCCTAACAGCAACTCTGCTATAACACCGCCCAGTCCTATCTCTTCCCAAAGATCCCGCCTATGATCACATCAGGCTTTCCTGGGACATCTAGGTGTAAATCATAATAACATCTAAAAGCACAATAATCTCTTTCCATAATTTGTCTTTCAACTGCTTTATGTAGGATTTTGTTCTTCTTTTTTTGTGGTACCAAGGATTGAATCCAGGACTTTAGTCTTTTTGTATATGATCTTTGGAATTACAGATTTCAAGTACTTTCATCTTTAGAGATGTTCATATTTGGAATTATGCAGTTATGATGGTGTCTTTCAAGATTAAGGTCAACACTATGTCATCAGTATGTCCCAGTTTGCAAGACAACCCTGTTTATGCCTATTCACTTAGTATATCATGCAATTAGAATTTTCTTTTGATTAGAACAAGTAGTATTAATCATTGCCTTAAAATGTCTGGGTCAATTTTATTTGCCTGAGCTGTGTATTTCCTGTTTCTGCTCAAACCTCAGAAGTGGAGACAAGTGCTCAGAAAACAGAATCCTCACCTTAACCTAACCGTGACCTGTGAGGTCCACTTGATGCTCCAGCCAGCTGTGCCATGGATTGTGCTGTAGGTGTCAAGATGTACAGCTGGCAGGCTGCTGAGATGAAGTTGCTGGAAAATATGGGAAGTATGGGAATTTAGGAGTCTACGGAATTGTGCAGGAAACAGAGGCTGGACACTCCTAATGTACTATGTATAGAGTGTTCTGAATATACTTGCCAAGACAATACCTGGTTTCTGATTCTTAATGATAAAGCTATCACTTGGAAACATGGTAGAATTTCCATGGACTATAATTGCTAGCCATGTGAAAACCAAAGCATCTGCTTCAAAAATTGCTCTTATTTTAAAATGATTGTGTCCAGGGATCATGGTTTAACATGCCCAGCTGCATAAAATGTATTTCCACAGTACTCCATGAAATACAACTTTTCACTTGGATCAAATTAATTCAAAACAAATTTTGATTTATTCTAGCTTCCAACTTTTTTAATAAATAAAAAATTGGATCAAAATAAATTTTGTTTATTCTAGCTTCCAACTTTTTTGTGATCATACAGAAGTAAAATAATAGCAATTATTTTACTGGATACATTAACAGTAATTTCACAGATAGTTGACTGTGAGAATGTCATATTAACAAATCACAAATGAAAATTTACAAATATACAACTAATGATGGCCCAACTAAGATGGCCCAATATTTTCCCACACAAATCATGGAAGCAAAGAAAAACTATTTGTAGTTCATTCTGTCCAAATAAAACATGTGAAAGCCATTATTGTTAAAATCATTATTGATTTATTTAAAAGTTCAACATTGAAGATAAAATTAATTGCTTTATATAGTAATTAAATAAATACAGATTTTGGTGGAACAGCTTGTCATTGCAAAAACAATGTTTCATTAAATTAGGAAATACATAGGGCAGTGTAATCTGTTGATTGTAATATATGAATTACAGAAAAATTCTAATTGAATCCTAAAAAACCTTGATAATCTAGCAAGTGAAAAAGAAGTAGTAATTGTCAAATTTTATAAATATTTTGTATATTCAGATAGAGTAACTGAACTACATATTTTTTACACACATTGTGATGAAATAAAAAATAATTTCGTCTCATCACAGATGTAATTAATGCAATTAATTATTGATAGAATTTAGGAATGCTGGAGCCCTGAATTTCTTTGTAAATGGAGCTAAGTGTTATACAATAATGTTAAACTTACTTGCAAGTGTACATGATTTCTTAGAAACATTAAATCAAAACAGTCAATAAATGGAGGACCCCAAACTTTAACTTTTGAAGAGTTTAGCAAGTTGCAATTATTGACAACAATAAACAAACAGGATATCCCAATGTATTTTTACTAATTCATAAAAAGAACTGAGTATATTGAACAAAAACAGCTTAAATAATGCTCTAGCTTGACTCTGAAATTTGATGATAGATTTTGAATGACTGGTAAGAAGACTTTTGATGAATATTCTGTTTTTAGTGGAAAAAATATTCTATGTCAAAACTTAAAGTAATAAGTGAAAAAGTAATTTAAATTTGGTAAAACATTCAAAAGAATGATATAGACAATTTGCTTGATGAATTTGGTCTGATGAAAATATTTTTTGAGTAAATATACTGTGAATAAAGGCAAAAAGTACTTGGGAAAATATTTTGGTGGAAATAGTATATTGCAATATACAGCAATCATTATTGAGAATATTCTCAATTTGATATTCTTTTGTATGGACAGAGGCAAATCAAGAGTATTATATTAAAAATAGTGTGATTGAAAGATAAATTGAAAATGTCAACAATTCAAACATAGTGATCGTGAAAATGCAAGTTTAAACACTGCACATAATCTTATGAAAACATGTAAAATAATAAGACCATAGTAAATAATAATATTTCTCAGAAAATTAAGAAGGGCATAATAGTTGAGGTACATATAGCTAAGTAATTTAGTCAAATATATGAATAAGTACTGAGAATAATTATTCTGTCTACATTATTGACATTATTGATTTATCAAAATAAAAGTATAACTTATGCGCACTAATGTTTATCATTAACTTTTTTTTTTGTCTCTTTGAGATGAGGTCTTGCTACCATGCAGTTCAGTCTGGGCTTTAGCTCACTTTTGTAACCCAGGCCGGTCTCAAATTCACAATGATCCTCCTGCTTCAGCCTCCTGAGTACCAGGATTATAGCCATGTACCATGCCCAGCACACATTTACCAGTTTTAAGGCTTCAAAATTCCTTATAAATGTGTATCCTTCCAGCCCCATCAGGATCTCTTCCCTCTCTCTCTGTCTCTCAGCTAAGATATGATTCATTCTTTTGTCAGTGTTCTATAAGCAATCTTTTCATTACCATTTCCCACCTCCAAATCTTTTCTGAAATAACACGGCAATGAATCTGGTAGATGACAGCTGTTTACTCCATGGCAGCCAGGAAGCTGAGAGAACAAGACGGAGGGCTGGAGACAAGAATGCATCCTTCCAGATCATCACCCTGGTGATCCTATGCATCTGACCACACCCTAGCCTCAGCTACCCACCCATCAATGATTAATTTGGTGATGAATATGGTGTCCCCTCATCTAATCGCCTTCAGACAGCCCCTCTTCTGAACACATGAGACGTTCAAGGGACATTTAAGTCTAAACTATACCGGTATATTAAACTGAGGATAGGACAATGTCCTTCTGTCAGCTGTGCATAATGTAAAGTCATCCTTCTGAATCCATGAAGGATTGGGTATGGGATCCTTGCAGACACCAAAACCCACGGATGCTCAAATTCCTCATACAAAAACTGCATAATATTTGCTCTCTATACCTTTTCATATACATTTAATCATCTCCAGATTACTTATGGCACCTGACAAAACAAATGCTAAGGAAGTATTCATTGTGATACATTGTTTAGGGAATAATGATCACAAAAATCTGTACATGTTCAATACACACACAATATTTTTCAAATATTTTTGCTTTGTACTTAGTTTAATCCATGAATGCAGAATCTGTGGATACAGAAGATCAATTGCAGATGACAACCTCAAAGTTAGGCAAGATACTATAAGTTAACAGTAGAATGGATTCCATTTGTCAGTAGAAGCTTTTGATGAAAAAAACCTGGAGATGCAACAGTAAAGGAATACACAGAGCACATGGTTCATTGAAACAGTATAGACATTTTGAAAAATCAAAACTTTTAAAACATTTATGAAATTACTAAAATTATGCATTTCTTCACAGATCACCATAACATAGCAGAAAATGCCATCCCCTCCCAACCAGTATACTTCAGTTGCCCATGTGATAGTTCCTGTTTCAGTTGGGGTTGCTTCTGTCTCCTGGAAAAGTCTGGTCACTGTGATGTACAGCTGGTCACTCTGATGCATATTATAAGAACCAATCCACAATTGACAAGCCATTCTGTCTTGATACTTCCTTCTTATTTATCCTGTGTAAACCTGGACCACCCACTTATCCCATGACCACCAGAGATCAGGGCCTGATATTCTGGGAATGATCCCAATCAGTGTCCACCAACATAAATAAATCTGCCACCAAATCCTGGGTGTTGTTTCAGTGTTTCTGCTTGCTATTGCATCTGGTGCATCATCCAGGAAGACTGACTGTGCTGACCTCTTTCTTAGGCCACCAGTTATGGCCTTTGTGGGCAGAGCAAGGACTTTTCCAGGTCCTGATGGGAAGGTGTGCCCTCAAGATTTCTCAAGTCCCCTCAGAGGTCTGGAGGAGGATTCCTGGATCCCTACTTGAGTGGCTCACATTGGATCCTAAAAGGATCCAATGTCTTTCTGCCTGCCTGCCTGCCTGCCTGCTTGATTCCAGTAAGACTCCTGGGGGGTGCCCCAGTCAGTCTGTCAGTTCTGCTTAGTTTGAGCAGAAGAATTTGATCAACTCTTGCTAGTCAACGCTACCCTAAAGGGAAGAGGGGCTAGAATATTTAATCTTCTAGTGCCTGCTGAGTGATTGTGTGAGTGAGTGGAAGAGACAGTGTAAGCAATAGGCTTCTCTGTCTGTGTACTAAGACTGGGAATCACTGGCCATGGTGCCTAATTAGGCCTTCACCTGCAATTCCATGGTGAGTGACATATGGCATAACGGAGGCCTTGCACTGTCCTTAGCTAAATCGTGCCTAAATCCCTGCGAGGGGTGTGATCAGGCAGGCATCCAAATGGTCTCTTTCTGAGGGGCACCCACCCTTTGTCTGTTGTACCACTGTTCAAAGGCACTCAACATTATCATGGGTATATGGAATGGGTACAAGCCAGAGTAAACATATAGTCCTTGCTTGTATGCTGAAAAACTTCAAAAGACAATATCCTGATGACTATGGAGCGAAAATAAAACCACAGAAGCTCCATGTCTTTTGTGAAATTAAATGACCAAATCTTTTCCCTGATTTGCCATCTGATGGGCCATTAATGTTTAAATTGTTTATTGAGTTTGAAACAAAGTAACAGAGCCTGATGAATGAGGTCATCCTGACCAGTTTCCTTATATTGACCTCTGGCTCAAGTGTCACAGGCTCTCTTATTGGCTCTGCACCTGTGTCCTGCATCACAAGAAAACCACTGTAGTCATCAAAATAGACCTGAAAGGCTCTCAGATTCAGCCCAATCCAAAAAGGCTTTATTCTGCTCTGCCAGAGGACCCTAAGTCCAACCTGTCTCCTCCTTACATCCATCAGCCCCAAGCTGCACTCCAAGATTCCACAGCTTCACCACTAGCCCTGTCTCCTGTGTCATAGCCTTCTTCTCTACCTCCTGATGTACCTCCTGAGCCCCAAACTGACTCTCCATCATGTGGCATCAACACTTTCAGAAATATTGACTGTCCTGTCAACTGCATGGAGATGGGTTATAGCCCCATCAGCCACCACTTCTGCTCTACCACTCAGTTTGAGACTCCAACTCATCTCCAGCTGCCACTTCATGTTTACCCTGGAGTTCAAGGAGGTGCACCCAACCAACCACCCATGATATACTACCAGTCATTCAATACCACTGACCTCTTAAATTGGGAACATGACAACCCATCCTATTCAGAGAAGCCCCAGGTGATGACAGATATCTTTACATTCATCTTCCAGACTCACCTGCCAACATGGGACAACTATCAGCAACTTCTTCTGACTCTGTGTAACACTGAAGAACACCACCACATTCTAGATGGGGCCCAAACTTGGTTAAAATCAAATGTCTCCACCACTGTGATTGACCCCAGTGCTTGGGTAAACACAGTCCTCCCATTAGTGCATCCAACCTGCAACTTTGATATGACAGAAGGGTGTGAGGCCCTAGATCACTTCTCTTTAAGGGTACTAAAGTTACCATGGAACCCAGTAAAAGTCCAGCCAGACTTTATGAGAGACTATGTAAAGCCTACTGGTCTATACATCCCTTGACCCTGAGGCTCCTGAAAATCAACAGATGCTCAGTGCCATCTTTGTTACACAGTCAGCCTCTGACATTAGGAAAAAAATTCCAAAAGGTTACAGTTTTGCTGGCATAAACGCTATCCAATTACTTTAGATTGCTCAACAAGTCTTTGAGAAAGGAAAGGGGGAAAAGAAAAGCATAAGACAGACTTCAGAGCACCCTTTCAAAACAACAACAACAACAATAACAACAAAAGACCAGACTCTATTAGACTGGGCTCCTTGGAGCCCATGATCACTGCAAGAACTGGGGGGAAACCCATGACTTTTATGGTGGACAGTGAGGCTAACATTCAGTTGTAGCTCAGCCTGTTGCTCCAAGTCACTGATACCAATAGAGTCCACACCAAAAAAAAATTCTTCCAATTCTTCCCCAGCCTGCTGATACAACTTCCTGGATCTAAAAAAACCACTTAAAAGCCAACTGACATAGACTTAAAGAAGTCCCAGAAGTTCAAAATATTGTCTACACTCTTTAAAGAAGCTCTCACAGCTGATCAAAACACTTCTGATTGATGATACCCAAGCTGCCTGCTGGAAAGACACAAAGGGTCTGCTGCAATATCTGGTGGAAACTATTCAAAAGAAAATGAAACTCCACAAATTCCTGAGAACTCCTGGATTCTATAGACTCTGTATCCTTGAGTTCACAAAAACAATGATGCTTACTCAGACTGCCAGCCCTTAGGAGCACTTAGTGTTTTACCTGCACAAATACTTAGATGCAGTTGCTAAGGGCTACCTCGCTCTTTGCCTTCCCACTCTGATATCCTCTGTACTTCTGATAAAAATCTGACAAGCTCACCTTGGGCTAAGCCTTACCTGCCCTGTAATGGACCTAAAAATGGATTCCCTGACAGATGCTGAGTACACTCCATTTATGGATGAAAGTAGCTCTGTTAGGACAGGCTAGATATGCTGTGGTCACCTTGAACAAAAGTATTTTGGGGAATGTGCTCCAGTTACTGTTTCCTGCTCCTGATTGGAAACCTGCCACCAATGGAGCAGACCTGCCCCCACCATTTGTTCTGCAAGCTCAAGTCACAGAGTTGACCCCTGCAGCCAGCTCAAGATACAGTATCTGTGTTACTGGCCCTAGTCTTATGCATACACATATAACCCAGGCGCATATTTACCTCTACAAGTTTGGAAAGTCAAGCCTTATATCTGCTAGAAAATTTAACTGGACAGCTCCTCTGAGGCTCACTCTGAAAAGACACACATTCAAAGCCTTACTCTGGTCACTCTGGATGCTGACCAGGTCACACATGGCTGAAGCTTGAGGACACAGTTTACAGGATTGCTTCATATCTATTCCCCTTGATTTTTGAGTCTTTTCAGGCTGGTTCTCACAGGTCCTGCTTCCCTGCCCCCTACTCGTCATGATTTTTGCTTTAAATTCCATAAACGGTTGCTCCAAGAGAGCAGAACAGTCAACCAAGCACTTGACCAAGACTTGATGAACATGCAAGACACACTGGATACTATCCTACATCAGATTAACTCCCTCGCTACCAAGCCAGACTAATGTTACAGATCAGACAGGCCTAAATTATGCCTCTTCCTAAAAGCAACTTAAAGAAAAACTCTGTAATAAGACAATCTTGGAGACCTTAGTTAAAGCCCATCCTGGGATTACTGACAACCCTAATGTTACTGCTCTTATTGGGCCTTATCTCTTTATATTTTTCCTTTTTTTTACTAATTTGAAAGAGAATAAAACAAAAGGGGGCAGTACAGAGCAGATCAGAACAGGACAACATAGGCAACACAGTACTTTACATTAAGACAACTGGACATCAACAGTAGCTAACACCATATCTCTTACTCTGCTATAGTTGAGCATAGTTTCAAATACAATAATATCAAACATAACACAATAGTATAAAGCCATGCATAGA